>JAEQBH010006983.1:0-114169 GCA_016808115.1 Tetrastigma voinierianum | reverse complement strand
AGGAAAATCAATGTCGAACCCAGAGGTCTAACCACTGTACATGGTCCTGACTGAAAAATTACCATGGTTGGATCCCTTCAGCAGAAGTTTGTCCTCAATCCAAGGTCTGATTTTCTTCCTATGGATAGAGGAGAGAATCAACTCCACCTCCTCCATCTCCCGATCATTAAAGGACGCTTGCAAGGTTGGAGACCAACCCCCTTCCTCCCTACTACAGTTCCACAAATCTGCCACCATAGCATCTTTTTGCACCGCTAGGATAAACATAGAGGGGAACAACGAACGCAACACCTCCTCACTGCACCAAACATCTTTCCAAAAGCTAATCCTCCTTCCATCGCCTAAGGAAAAGGCTGCATTTTGGAGGAAAAGGCCCATTCTTTTAAATTTCCTTCCACAACCGCACCATAGCCACCTAATGTCACAGAGTGTACCCTGACCCTAGAAGTCTCCCAATTTGCCTACTCACAGCTTAACTTTTCCAGAGGGCATTCTCTCATTTTCAAACCTCCGACTCCATTTGCATAAAGAGCCTTATTTAGCCTAGAAAAGTTTTCAATCCTAATCCCCTTTTTCTTCTTTGGCTCTATTTGGCCCATTGTGAGATGAGGCTTCTTCTCAAGGCTGCCCCACCCACGAAGCGTCTTTGGTCTCTCGATCTTGTGCAAATCTTTTATAAACTGCTCTGTGGAAAAAAGTCTCAGTCAATAGGGTGGAAGGCTAGACAAGTATATGGATCAACGTAATCGCCAGCGCCCAGAGATATGCTCCTATCTTCAAAGAGGCGACCTCTTCCAAAACCTTTCTTCAGCAAGGTCCCAAACTATCTGGCAGCCTTATGGGGCCCAGGGAGACCCTATCGGTAGTGGACAATCCACACTGACTCAAGACTAACTCGTAACATTGACAATTGGCCCTCTTAGGAATGATCTCACTCTTGTAAGTTAATTCTCAAACCCCGACATCGCATCCAAACCACATAGAGTCACAGTTAATTCTCTGATCTTTGTTGGGTTCGCGAGAATAGAAGGGTGTCATACGCATCAAATAAATGAAATGATCTCCCCCATCCCTCCTGGTTAGCCACGCTACCTACCATAAAGGAAATTTCAGCTACTACATACAGTTATTACCCGACATCTTGGCGCTTCCAAGCCAATCTTTGAGAGGTAGGGAAATAGGGGATCACCTATCTCAAGCCTCTCAAGCTTTGGAAGAAGCGGTGGGAGGCCATTGAAGGGGCGAAAAGAGGTTGACACCACTTTATCCAACTTCGACACGTTCCCGGCCCCATTACTATCCATAACACGAATCCTGAACTCCCCATTTGATGTTATCGTAGGCTTTTCAATATCCAATTTGCAAACCGGACCACTCTCTTCTCGATATTGAGTCCACAACTTCCTATAATGAAGATTCCATCTAAGTTGTCCTCCTTGACAAAGAAAGCAAATTGAGATTGAAGTAGTCATACCCATGACCCCTCTTTATCTGGTAGAAAGCTGCTACTTTGTCAAAATCTTGTACAAACCTCCCACTAAGCTGATAGGTCTTAGGTCATTTGAAGTCTTCAACTTTCTGTTTCTTGGGAATTAAGACCAGGAAGGTGGCATTTAAACTTTTGACAAATCAGCTCTAGTCATGAAACTCCTTGAAGAAACCTAGCACCTCATCCTTAACAAAATCCCAACAGAAGGACCAAAAAGCTATGGGGAAGCCATCAAGGCCAAGATCCTTGTCCCCATTAAGCTCTGAAATTGCTGCCCAAATTTCTTTCAGTGAAAACTACTCAGCTTGGAGGCTTCCTCAAGCGATCACATTAAAGGGGCAAAGGAGGGAGGCATGGTTAAGTTTGAAGCAGATTTTGAAACACATTCACCAATCCTTCCTTTATCTCATCCTCCTTATCTAACCTTCTTCCATTAATACTCAAATTTTGAAGAAAATTCCTTCTCCTGTGGGGCATTAGCCATCCTGTGGAAGAATATCGTGTTTTTGACCCCTTCTTTCAGCCAGGTTTCTCTAGATTTCTGTCTCCAAGAGATCTCCTCCATGAGAGCCGACTCTAAAATCATCTTCCAGCCTTGGTTCTTTCCTCATTCTCCATCTGACCCCAATTCCCTTTCCTTCTCAAGATGCATCCCGAAGAACCTCTGTAAGCCTCAAACTTATTGGAAACCTCTACATTCGAGACTTCGAGGATGCCTTTCAAAGCCCATTAAAAATCACTCACAGAGCCATGAAAACTGGAGCTTTGCCACCACCCTTCCGAGGATTTCTTTGAAACCACTCCTTCTTTAAACATATTCAAGCCCGAAAGGAGAGGGCTATCCTAATCCCATCGCTATCCAACAAAGATGGGAATGGTTAGAAGTAGGTTTAAGCAAGCATCTGCGAACATCTTTCTTTGTCTTGGCTTTCCCCGATGCATTGAAACCAAAATCTATCCAGCAAAACATGGCTCTCTTAGTTTGATCCTCAGTATGAGTCCCCCTATGGCTGACTGTATCTCGTAGACCTAACTCATTTAGAATTTCTGAGAACCTTCTCATAGCTAGGGAGATCCTGCCACCTCTGGATCGAACCCGACTTTTTATTACCACAAAATTATGGTATTTAACACTGCTCCAGTATCAATAAAGCCTATCACTCAAAAAACATCTTATCCCCCTTGGACTATATTTAAGAGGCTTAATCAAAATGCATCTAAACCCATGATGTGCCAGGAAAACTTTTCTTCACCTTTTAGCACATCCATAAATAGTTTCCCATGCAACCACACAAAATCTGAACATAATTATACCTGGAAGCACCACACTCAGTGCTTATCGTCTCCAAGAGGTTTTCAGCCAAAAGCTTTGCATCTTCAAGTCCCTTCAGGTTATTACATGACAAGAACAAATGCAGTGGTTGCTGTCCTGAAGAATAATGAAAGAAGTATGTAAAGATAGAAGACGAAATAATGACACCCTGAACGATATCTTACATCAGAATCACAAGAAGATCAAGTAGAGCACATCATGAAATACTACCTTCACCGTAATATGGGCCTCAGAATTTCAGAACCAGGTCCTCTTAGTGAGACAGTCGCTCTGTTCATTCACTTATTAACATGATTTATATACTGGTCTGCAGTACAAAACCAAACCACCACAAAGAAAGAAAACAATCTCTCCCAATCGTATGGAGATGTCAGAAAACTTCAAACATTAGAATCTCTCTATCTTAATCATGAAAATAAGACTTGAAAATCGAATAGTGGTACACCAGGCTCAAACCAAAAAAGAGCAAAAAAGCATGGAAAAAAGGTTTAGGAAGAATGACAAATAGATTGCATTTAGGAACCCTTGAGGAAGCATGAATTAGAACCAAAAAATTGATATATAGCATAATAATTATAAGCTGAATATATTACCATACAGTTATCAAAATTTTAACATTACAACCACTTCAAGTTTAAAGTAGTCAGAAATGGACAATAAAGCACCTTCTTTTTACAAAGTAACACAAACTCTTGAATGAAAGTATATGTTCAGATAGAACATTAGTAAAAATTACAGGTAAAAAACAAAACAAAACAAAAATATATTGGTCCTGAATAAACAAACCAATGTTCAGGAAAGTGCATCAAGCCCAAAAACACACATGTGCTTGGTACCTAGTAAAACCTGATTCAAGTTAGAATCATATTTGTGTTAACCGACAGTGTTAACAAGAAAGCAACAACATAATTAAAATATAATCTTACACCCCAAGGCGTTTCCAACCAAATGAGAATTTGGAAGGAGCTAGCTGTGAATTCTGACCCTGTTTCAGCATTTCTTCAGCCATATGGCTACTGATCCAACTGCTATAATACGTTCTGTGACCTCCTTTAACTGTAAGCAATCCTGATTTAATGGAATAGATATTCAATTTGAGTGACCTCTGTTGATCACCACCAAAAAATATTAAAGAAACTAATAAAATAGATTTTGAATCTTAATTTTCTTCCCCCTTCCATTCAGGAAAAAAACGCCTACTGATAGGGTAGTTAGAAGTGGATTGGGAATTCAAAAAATTCAACAGTTGTGTCCAGGTTTATAGTTCTAAAGCAAAGCTAAACAAGGAATTCTTTTCACCTAAATCTATAATCATCTGAACCATGTCAGTAATACCTAATAATTCTTCAAATTATCTCTACACATTTCTTCATATTAAGCCATGTTTTTATTAGACCATCCCTATCGAGGGACAAAATTTGGAGAATTGACCGATTTTCGCATTCGTTTCCGATGCTGGTGGAAAAGAAATTCAGGTGGAAAAATCGTTTGAAAAAAAATCGTGGAAAAATCGCGAAAAATCGCCGATTTTTCAGCGAAAAATCGGAAAAATCCGATTTTTTCCCGAAAAAATCCGATTTTTCCCGAAATTTGGGGTAAATTATAGTTTAGGTCACTAAGGGGAGAGAAATTAAAAAACGGGGCCAACCAGCTTCCAAATTAAAAAAAAAGTGTATTTAAGGAAAAATAATTCATGTTTGGTGCATTAAAATAAATTATATTTTCTCTCTCTGCTCTCTTTCTTGTCACACATCTATCCTCTCTCAACACAACTCTCTCTCCTCTTCTCAAATCTCAAAGAAAATATTATCTTTTCCTAAAATTCCCTTGACTTCCAAAAAAATATGAAAAATTTTATTTTGAAGGGTTTCAGGCTTCATCAAAATACACCAGAAGTGGCACCCTGCAACTCTTAAGTGTGAGTGTAGCTTATTATATATGGTGCAAACTTTTTTATATTATTTTATTATTTATTTGTTCATAATCTTTCCCTTATAATATTTTATTTTATTTTAAACCCATTATAACTTATAATATTTATAAATCAAATATTAATTTGAAAAGGAAAAGAAATAAATAATATCATTTAAAAATTTAAAATTATAATATATAATATTTTGAACCATATTATGCGTAATATTTATAATAATAACGAATAAATAATATCTGCTTCTTGTAATAATATCCACAAATAATATATTAAATATAACATATTTAATTTAATAATTACTTAATCAATTTGATTTTAATATACCTTAATTAAGATATGAATCATTTCTCATAATCTATATAATAAAATATAAAAAAATTTAATAACCGATATTTTGTAAAAATATCGTAGATATTTTCTAGATATTTCCGATATTTCCGTAAAATGGAGGTCTTGATATATCAGGTGTTTACCGATATTTTGATCCTTGTCACATCCTTTGTCTCATACAAATTCCGTTAGACATCTGCATGAATGAGATAAGATATTAAACCCATTAAGTACACTTGTAGAAGTGTTCAGTACTTATGTTTTCAAGGCTCCCTGCATCATTACTTACGCAGGCCACAGCGGAAATGTGAAAGATATGAGGCTTTCACCATCAGGTGGAGCATTAGGAGGGCGATACTTGCCCCTGCAGAGAATTCAACATTGTCAGTTTATACACAATAAAGATTCATCTGGGTATCTAAGCAAGATTACCTCTAATGACCAACAACAAACCTAATTAACACCACAGCACAAAAATTGCACTGAATCTGAAATATTAGAAAATTGAGTTAATCATTCACCTCATAAAAATAGAAAAAACCTTAAAGTTCTAGTATAAAAAAAAGTTTTCATCAATAATCTTTTGATCATGTCAACGACACAAACAATATTCACCTCTTCCTGCATCTGCCTTTTTGTGAGTTTGTAGCGAACAGTAGACTCTGCATCATTTATAATAATCTCTCATTACAATTAACTCATCTTGGATCTTTAGCTGAAGCAAAATATAATAAAATATATTGAAAAGAAATTTAAAAGTAAGCTGCAAATACAAGCTAAAACATAAGTAATAGCGGTGGAAATAATGCACATAAAACGATACAGAGAAGTCAAGGATAGTGATGGGAATGAACAGAAGCTGCTTCAAGAACCCAACCCACTTAATGCAAGCCCACTCCCAGCAAAGACCAGCTGCTTATGCATCCCAAAGGAAGCTTCTACATGGGTTTTCATCGTTCAGAGTGAGACATCTCTTCTCTGATTCAAGATAGATGATTAAATAGAGTCTCGGTGATTTTCTTTTTATTTGTAGTCCTCAATATTAAATATATCTTTTGTATAGTAATTCCCATTTCAGTACTTAGTTTATCAGACAAGTTCTAAGATATGTAACATACTTAGCTTTTATTTTCTAACAAGTTCTAAGACATATTTAGGCCTATTTGTTTTTGGCTTAATGCTGAAAACAATTTGCTGGCATTCAATCATTGTTTATTTTTATTCCATTGCTCCCATTTCAAATTTTTTTGAAAAATAGCTGGCTAAAACTAAAAAATTTAGCTTTTCCATTGAGAAAAAACTCATTTCATGTGATTTTCGTCTTTCATACTGCAAAATAACACTCACTTATTTCCATCTTTCTATTTCTTGCCAAGTATGCAAGAAATATAATTCTTTAAATTTTGCATTTTATAATATTATTACTTGAGGTTAAGTAAAATTATTTTAAGTTACATGTTTTTCTTGATAGTTTTAGATAAATAAAACAAGTTTAGAATAAAAAAATAATATATATATATATATATATATATATATATATATATATATATATATATATCCCTCCAATTTTCGAGAAACCATAACTTTAGTGTAGAGTAGGTTTTTGCTCATCCTATCTTCTCAAATCATTATTAAAGATAAATGGATTAGGATGGTATATAAATTTCCAAAATCCCAAGTATTTATACGATTCATTTATATTATTTACTTTTTTAAATCGTGTTTGCGTAATAAAAATGATAATAATAATAATAAATTGTGTGTGTATTAACTTTGAATAAAATAAATTATAAAAATAATTATTAGGATCAAAATGGAAACTAACAACTTAATCCTTAATAGAGATAAAATATTAAAAAAACAAACGACTTAATAACTAATACTGTGTCTTATTCGATAAACTAATTGATCGGCATTCGACCAAAAAACAAACGCCACCTTAGTCTATAGCATTTATTATCTAAGTCATATTCGGATCTTGTTCCGCAGTGAGTTTTCCAAATTTTGTTAATTGAAGTAGAGCTTAAGTAAACCTTTCTTCCTGATATCATTTAGAAAGAATAAATATAAAAAAATTAAAAAATTAAAACGAAAAAAGCAAACCATGAGGAAAGCGAAATATGGTACATTTTGATTTGTGAGATAATCACTTGATAAAATTTTGATAGATTTTTTTTCTTTGATAAGTAGATAAAATTTTGATAAATTATTTCCACTTGTTGTAGATAATCATAACTAGGTAGCAATTTGGGCGACCCACTAGGCTAGCGACCAACAAGTGGACTAAATGGTGATATTTTATTGCTGTCGGATAAGTTGCTTCGACTGATTTGCCGATCAAGTCGTCAGGCTCAGTCGAGGTTAACCGGTTTTAATTGGCTTTGGTTACCAACGCCAGCGCCATGCCCTCCTCTACGCCCTTTCTCTATCAAAGCCTTCTCTGCGCTTGCCCTACCTAAGAGTCCAAGACGACTTGAAGAAGCTCGCCACCGATGTCAACGGCAACATGGTCCTCAGCCTCGGCACTTGCCTGAAGACTAGCCCAGCTCAGCGACAAGTGACATGTGGAAGTCTTCCACCTCCAAAGCGGGAGGCCAGGATTAGCGATAAGCCTCTTTTTGGCATCCCCCTTTGTCATGGCGACCACCCTGCCATCGACGAAGGCGGCGGTTGACCTCGATCTCAACCTGTCAGACCTAAGCGGCAACTTCGCCCTCCTCCGGCGAAAATAGTTGGAGTACACCTCTATCAGTCATTGTGATGAAGATGATAGCAGAATGGTGGATAACCTTAGTGGAGGAGCGATTTAGCAATGCCATTTGTAGTGCGTGCAATTTTGCTGAAGCCAATTTAGTTAGGATTGCATGAGTTGTTTTTAAGGAAAAGGGTGTGAAGCAAGCTGAGATTGAATCGGATGGGAAGCCTATGTGGCCCGATAATTTAAATTCACATCATTGGTTGTCTCAAGACAACGATAAAATATTCAATTATGAGGAAGGAGATTTGACCTTTGAAGGCTGTGGTGGGTCACGACTGATTGAGGATCCTCTTAGTCGGGAGAAGTGATATATGGAGATGCGAAAGAAATGCTAAGATGGAAAAGCCCCTCAGGCTCGATCTCCCAAATCAGTTTGGAGTTGACGGTCTTGCGGTCGGATATTATTCGAAGAAATTCTGTTTTTTTGGATGATTGATGATGATGAAGAAATTGAAGAAATTTCCTTTTGGCCAGTGTTGACTTGATACTTAATTGGAATTTATTAGGGTATCGGCTCTTGAATGATTATTTCCAAATGTGGTAAAGTTGCGAGAAAGAGGTCTTGAATCTCACCAAGTTGTTGATAGACTCCAGTTGGTCATTTGGACAATATAATCGGACGGAGATGTTAATCGTGAAAATGCAGGTAAATTTAATAAAATGAAAAAAAATAAATAAGTATCAACTATCAATTTTAGTTTTCTTGATGGTTTCAAGCTTTGTGATCATTGGAAGGTGAAAAAGTCCTTAAGTGTGTGAAGTCTAAATGTTGAGATAAAGAACAAACCTGAGCGGCAATGGGTGAAATATCAGTACGGTTTTTAGCAGAGGCAACAGCCTATTGGGCAAGAACACAACCTTGCTGTTCAACACCCTTCAAACAACCAGTATTGACATTGAGGAAAGGATGGGTGACTGTGAACCAAGTGAGAGATCTTTTAGGTGGTGGTGAGAACTGGTTGCCTCCTATTTGGTTGTTTTATTTTCAGGTTGGGCTGACCTGTTGGCCTCCTGGCCCTGGCATAGAGCTACAGGCTGGGCTAACTTCAGGAAGCATGACGCAAATTAGGTCCAGCCCGGTCCAGTTTTTCCCTCGGCCCGTTGTGAGCCCAACCCGGCCTAGTCGGGCCACCCAAATTGCCAGCTCTAATCTGCTTGATAAGATGTTGCACTTTGCTAGTTATTACATCACTCTGTTAAAATATAGAAAAAATAGTTTCAAATTATGAAGATATTTAAAAATACCTATTTTATAGGTTAAAATAATAGAAGGTACAATCCCAATATTACCAAAGTAGTTATTATACAAGAATCCCTTAAAAATCTTAAGCATCTCCAAACATGTTTCTCCCATTTTTCTTCAAGTGATATATAAATTTGCGATTACATAAATATTTTTTTATCAGAAAAGAAAATATTATAAAGATAAAAAGAACCAGAAGGTTCCAGAGGAGTACACTGTGGATATGTACAAGAGGGAACGAGAAGACAAACAAAGTAGCGGCAATCAAAGGCGTAGAAAACTACAAGCAAGCAAACCCCAGAACTTCTACCTACTCTGACCATGTCAAAAAATCAAAAATAATTCATGTTATCAACCTTTACACAAATTTGCCTAAGTCACAGAAGTTGTGAGAGACTAGCTTTAATCCCCTTTTGTAAGTAGCCCACAAATTCTTGAACCTGCCTATTTCTTTCGCCATAAAGTCGAGGACATGCACAGCAGTCTTTGCCATATTTTTGCGCTTTACCCACGAGAAAGGCAGACACGGGAAAAAGCTGTGGTCCTACAATCGACAGGTCTAAGGTGTCTTAGCATTTAACAATGAATCAACAAATCTTTCTATAGTCTCTCATCCTCACTCACACCACAAGCATATGTTTGCAAGAGCCCTTCCACGACGTTTAAGTTGATCCAACATAAGCACTTTACCCCAAGAAGCTTCCCATGCGAAAAAAAAAAAAAACTATTTTGGGCGACACCGCTGGATTCCAAACTGAACGATAGGGGAACTTAAAGGCGGGGGAGGGATCTAACCCTTTGTACATAAGATTTACCAAGAAAACTTAGGTCACTAACATCTTCAAAGTAACTTATCCTCACGGGGGCTGAAATTTTGTTTGTGAAGAGTTAGTAGGAATCTTTTCACCTCTTCATCTCCCAATCATTTGTGAGACCTTAGAAAGGTTGGAACCGACCTCCTTCCCTCACCCAAGCGATCCATGTCCCTTTACCGTTAGAAATTTGGGAATATGGAAATTTGAGCAGATGGGCTATAGTGGGTTAGCTCAAAATTTGAGTTGACTCAAAATTGAAGGCCGAGATAAAACCGGGTCGTTTGGCCCGACCACATTACGGGCGATTGGGTTTAGTCGGGCTAGCCCATTTGACCCATTTTTATATTTTTTAATTATTGCTAAAATATAAATATATCATTTGAATTGAAATACTAGATCACTTTCCTTTCTCATCTATTTGAAGATCTCTCACCGATCTATCTCATGAGCCTCTCCTCATGATCTTTGTCATCGACCTCTCTCGCCGGTCTCTCTCACCCATTTCTAACAATTGTTGTAGCCGCTGCACCAGATCCACCAAAAGTTTGAATAAAGCTTTAGGTAGATGTCCATTCTTGTCAGTTATCTTCTTATCAGTTTCCTTCTGTAATCAACTAGTTCATCTGTTCATGGTTCTTTTGGATGGATTGAAGCCATTAAGTGAGAGACATCAAGACAAGCCGGGTGTCCTCGACTTCTTCCTCTTCTCCTCCTTGATTGCTCAAGGCTTGAAGCTCGCTATCAATCTCCTCAACAGTAAGGATGTGGATGAAGGCTTTTAGGGCTCATATCAACATTAAAGTCCTCAACTTTGGGATGGGATCCGCCGTGGGATCGATGTTGGGATGCATGTTCTTGATGCTTTCTATGGTGAATGTAATCGAGATTCGGCTCGAATTGTTGAGCTGTGGAAGCAGATCTACAATCCATGTGGCGGCGGCTCTCATCGTACCGGTTTCTAACTTTCTACTGCTTTGCTAATTTACATTTCCACCGTTGTCTATGCCTTTTTGCACTAATGCATCATTGCATATAAATCTCACCACCCTTTGCTTTGTGACTTGTTTGGAAAATAATCAATAACATTAAAGAGGAGTAAGGATTATGAGTATGGGGTCTGCTTCACGATTTTTGCATCTGGACAAGCTTTGGGCGGTCACAACTCACAAAAGGGCACATTTTGCAGTGATTCACTGTTGTGGAGAAAGAAAAAAACTTAAAGAAAGGGAGAAAAAGGAAAGGGAAGGAAAGAGAGGAAATAAAATAAAAATAAAATACGGCGTTTTTGTTTTTTCTATTTGATTGTAATCTAATATTCTAATATCATACTTCATTTTGAAGGTTTTTTAGTGTAATTCTATCGGATGATAAAAGATTGTTTTTTTTTTTGTAATGAATCGGTTCAAGATTATTAGTGCTAATATAAACAAAAAAAAAAACTTTGGCATATATTGGTATTTATAGTATTTTTAAATATTTTAGCTCGATTTAACCCGTGGCTCATGTAGAAATTTGGGCTAGGCCCAATAAAACTTATAGGCAGAATAGAAGTGGGCCAAATTGGCTGACCCATTTTGTTGTCGATCCAATTGGGTTAGGCGAAATAGGCTAGGCCATCGTTCCCATCTCATCTCGTGGCCTCTTTATCGTTATGAATTAAAAGGGATAAACATAACAAACGCCTCCTCTGCTTCAGGCATCTTTCTGAACTAACCCCTCCTTCCACCTAAGAAGACCGCGTGCGGAAAAAAGAAAGGCCATTCTTTCCTAGAGCCTCGCTATAAACTAACCCACAAAACCACCTACGAAATCATGGTGCGGCCTCATTAGTCTCACCAAATTTACTGCATATAACCTTTCTCCAGGGAGAGTTTCTCTCATTGGCAAGCCAGTCAACTCCAGCCCCATAACAGCATCTGCTGTTGATTTTGAGATGCTTCTCGGCCAGCTCCCTTTTCTTTTACGTGCAAGCGGTAACCCATCTCACAAGATGTGGCTTCTTCTCTAGATTGCTCCCTCCCCAAAGAAACTATCTTTGAATCCTTTCCAATCTAGCACAAACTTTCTGAGGCATACGGAAAAGAGATAGGTAATAGATTGGAAAGTACGGACAGGTATTCTTGAATAGCGGGTCAACATCACCCTTTGAAATGTACTACATCTTCCAAGAAGCTGACCTCTTTTCATGAGTCCCGAACTCCTGCATTGCCAATTATACAGGAAAGTGGGTGGGAAGTAGGAGGGACGGCCGCCGCACCCAGCTGCGAGGCTAACTCCTCACATTTACAACTAGCCGATTGGAATGATTTCACTCTTGTTAAATCAATTCTTAGTCCAACAACGCTGAAACCATCAAAATCCAACCCAAAGAATTTCAAGCGGTGTTATCGGCCGCAAAGAGTAGAGTATCATCGGCGTAGAGAAGATTGGGAATGACTTCTCACCTTTCCTATACGCAATCCTCTTTCCATAGAGAAAATTTCCTTCAAACGCGCTTTAACAAGCTCTTTGGGAGCTTCTACATACCAATCCTAAAGAGGAGGTAAGAAGGATAGGGATCACCACATCTTAGGCCAGGCTCTGGAAGAGACAGTAGGTGTTCCATTAATGAAACCCAGAGAAAGAAGATGTGGAGATACATCACTATCCGACTCATCACGGAGTCTACCAAAAGCCCATCTTGCCCATGACCTGAGTACACAAACTCCCCGCCCGATGTTTGTCAAATGCTTTTCTATATCCAACTTACAAAACGGCCCACACTCTCTTTCCTTCGGGGTTGAGTCCACCATCTCATTGGCAATCAAGGCGGCGTCAATGCGTCTCCTCAGCAAAAGCATTTTGAGGCTGGGAGAGATGATCTTGTCACTGATCCTCTTAATCCGGTTAGTTGCGCACTTTTGTCAAAATCTTCATATAAGCCTCCTGAGGCTAATTGGTCTTAAATCCTTAGAAATCCTCCATTCTGCTTCTTGGGGATCAAGCCAAAAAGGTGGTATTGGTTTAACAAATACGCTCTGACCAGTTAAACTCCTTGAAAAAACCTAGGACCTTGTTCTTTGAAAAGTCAGTTGAAAGAGCAAGAAAGCGAAGAGGCTGTCGGGGCCAAGAGCCTTATCACCCATTGAGCCACTGAAATTGTTGTCCAAATCTCTTCCTCTGTAGCTTCCTCCAACTTGAAGTAGCTTCCTCGGGCTGATCCTCATTAAAAGCAATTCTAGGAAGAGTAGGGCGCGGCTAAGCAGGGTTGAAGCAAATTTTGGAAAGCATCCAGGGCCTTCCTTAATTTGACCTCCTTATCTAACCTTACGCCGTGATGCGTCTTTGGCTCATTTCTTCTCCCCCGTGGGTGTTAGCCATCTATGGAAGAACCTCGTGTTCCTATCCCCTTCTTTTTCAGCCATGTCCCTCACGAATTTGCGTCTTGAGAATCCTCCTGTAACCCAACTCTTCGCTCATCTTACTTACTCGCGCTCGATCCTCGATTTCCTTGAGGCCAGGTTCCCTTTCCTTATCGAGATCATCCCGAGGAAAGTCACCTGCGTAAGGCATCCCTCTTTTTGGTCACAAACTGCACTTAAGCAGCTATACATTCCAAACCTTTAGAATTCCTTTTAGGGCCTTTAGCCGCTGATGAGATAAAATTTAAGGGCGTAAGCGAATTTTTGCCACCACCGTTCAAATCTCTTTGAAGCCCTCAAACTTGACCATCATTTCGAAGCGGAAGGGAAAGTCCGTCTTGAATCCATCAACATTAAGCGAGAATGGGGGTGATCAAGGCGGCTAGGGAGACATCTACGAATCGCGCACTCTGATGACTCTCCCGGTCGGCAAAGACCAAAATCAATCTAAACAAAACGTTAATCTTCCATTTTGTCCTCCCTCCCACAGTGGGGCCTCGGGTGGAGGCGGAGATCTCTTAAGCAAAAGTCATTCAGAATTTCGGAAAACCTTCTCATGGCAAGGGAGATCCTGCCCCCTCTGGATCTTTCATTAGGAGAGAGAATCTCATTGAAATCACCTCCTAAGCACCACAGTTCTTCCCACAGACCTCTGATCGAACCTAGCTCTTCCCAAAAAAATTCCTTGAGGCTCCTCTTGACCGGACCATACACTCTGAAAAATACTCATTGATACTCGTCTTCTGTCATATTTGCCGTACATAAATATGAGTAATGATTTGTTTAAGTTTTTTCAATCACGGTTATAAACTTTTCTTCCAAACACTCATAAGGGTGTGTTCCAACTCTAATTACATTGATGTATATGACTGACTTCTCCCACAACAATTTTCAAATTTATAACATAAATTTTCATGGCACCTTTATGTCTCCAAGATCTGGAATTTTGCAAGTGGAAGAAATATCAAAATGATTATATATGTTGATAAGCATCAAATGAATTATAAAATTATGCAAAATGTTTCTAAAATTTCCAATCTTTAATTTTTCTTTTCTTTTATCCTCCTTAATCTTTTTGGTGGGAGCAAGAAATAGAAATTCGTCGAGAGAGAGGTGAACATTGTATTTAAAGCCATGAAGCTCACTTAGGTTAATTTTACTAGGGATATGAAGCATGTTCTTGCATACCTGGGGATGTTTTGAAGCTCGCCAGAAGTGTAGTCACATTTGTCAAAAGCGCACTGGATGGTTTGTGATGCACCGGCAAGTGGAATCCAACAAGAGACACATTGCCAATGGATGAAGCCCCCAAGGTAGTGCAACTCCCGGCAGAAACCAATGACTCTGCGGAGCTGGTCATATAACACACACCTGTAGCACATAATTGCAGGCCCAAGATGTGCACGTAAAATCGAACAAATGATTATAAAACGTATAGATCTACTGAACCTCAATTTCTTAATTGAAAATGTCAGATTCTAATTTTCCACTTTGGAAAATGATTGATTCATAACTACTTTGCCCGTGCCAAATTGAAAAATCCAGTAGTATTTTGCAAAATGAACCTCATTTAAGGGAACCGTTTCATTTGGGAATCAGTCTGAGAAGTCCAATTCATAAATAAACACGTCTAACCTCTACGAAAAAGAAAAGCTGAAGGAGAAGAAAGATAACTCCTGAAAAACATAAATACAAATAGCATAAAAAGGTGGCATGTATTATAAAAATTCTCCATCTAATAACCATACAAATCCATCATCAGTGCCCATAAATACACATACCATAAATTCAATTTAATTTTGAAGACTGATAATTGAAAAGAACGGCTTCTATGCACTGTTCCAATCCGACACAAGTTTGGAGACAATACCAAGTATTACGATCTTTAAACAAACACAAAACTCCAACACCTTAAGCCTAACACCAACCAATCGATCTATTGATAGATTTATTCCACTGCGGAAAAACATAAATCCTCCAAACGGAAGAACAATATGGCGAATCCTAAATGTGAACTAGCTAAAATATTCTTCAATCTTAAGCCCTGAATACGTCAGAATACAAAATTATACTAAACCACATTTGGTATCAGATCGACCATACGGTTCTCAAATAACGTAAAACCTAATTGAACAACACAGGATATCTTTCTAAGTCTTTAATCTCAAAACCTAAATTTCTTAAACAGTGGAATGTAAATGAGATGTGCAGGATTGGGGTTTGGATAAGTACCGTTGTCCCTATTTGCAGAAGCTTCATCGGAAGCTGGGCCTAGAGCGTATCCTCTGTCTGTATTTGCGTTCTCCGGAGATTCTCGAGAATTCCAAAATATGGTTGAATGCTCCTTCCAGCACTGGAGATTGAGATTGAGATAATTCAGGTGCTGCCTATGGGAGAAGAAGGTGTGGGTGGATGGAGACCCACATACATCTTGGCACGTCATACAAGGTCACGTATGAGTTTCTAACATGAACACGTGGCACTGTCCAAGGCAATAGCCTAAAAGATTCACGACAATATTTCATTATTTCACATCTTTTCATTATCCTGTCTCATTTTTATTTATTAATCTTCAGTAAAACTATCCTTTTTTAATTTTGTTTTAGTTATATTATTTATAGAATACAGTTCCACCCAATCTATGTCACGAGAAACTGTTAAATTTAAAGACATTAGCAATAATCTTAAGGAGGTGGGTTTTCAGGGTTCTCACCTCCGTCCTCTTATGGGAATATGGGATTATCCGTATAAAGTTTTTATGAGTTTTGGAATACTATAATCCCAGTTTTGAATAATTATTATTGTTTAGTCCTATCACCCTCAGTTATATTTAAAAAAAAAAAATTTGTTTTATATTTTAATATATTATAGTAATAATAATAATAATTTAATAAAATCAAATTACAATACATATATATATATAATATCATGTTTTTTACAATATTTTATTAATTTAAATTCAATAAATATTAAAAATAATATATAAATATAATAAAAATACAAAACATAAATTGGGCAAGTATGAGAATTTTTCTTTTTGATCCAACCCAATCCGTCATCTTACGATAAAAATGGGAAATGGTTTAAGTTAATCGAGACTAGTTAACTTTCAATATACGGTGGAAAACAAAATGTTCTTTATTACTAATTTATCCATATACTTTATTGAATAAGGTTTTTCATTGATATTTTAATTGTTTATAAAATACCATATATAAAGGTATAATTATGGCATTTTCATTTGAGTAATTAAATTTGAAATAAGATAAGATGACACATTTTTAAATTGTAATTGTGTATAGACTTGAAATGTCATAAGATGACACTAATTTTGAGTGTTATTATTCTTCACTTCTATATAATGACGTTTATCATAAGTATTAATGTCGGTGGTTCAAGAATATGAATTTTTTTTACAGCGTCAAGGTTTAAAATGGCTATAAGATGAAAATTATTTAACATACAACATCATGACACTTATTATGGACGTCATGTTTTAAAAATGTACAAAAAGATGATGTTTATAGGAAAGGCCATTGTATGCAAATATAAGATGTCGGTTCAATAGAGGACGCTTATGAAAAGAGTCATCTTGTATATCTTGACACTTAAAAAGTGATATCTTTTAACATTTTCCCTTAAGTGAGATGTAAATTTCCGATTGGTAAAAGCGTTAGTTTAAAATGCGGGACGTTGATGAGGGGAGGAAGTGAAGTTCCCAGGTCCCAATGAAGACATTTCTTATCTTATAACAAAGTACTTAGTTGTAAAAAAATATATATCCCTAATATCCTACAAGGTTAAAAAATGGGGATATGGTCTTCATTGAAATTTTGAACACCGCTCATTCATGGCCCGCTTTAGATTGTTTCTTTATTAAACTTTGGTTTTTCACATTTTATATAACTTCTAATCAATATTTATTTTCATAATTTTGGCTATATAAAAAATGTATTATTAGGAATGGACTTTCTACGCTCTCAAGAAGACCAAATATATCTTGAACAGACATAAGAAATCAGGATAACCAAGATGATGGCATAGAAACGGTGGATGTAGTCATGGAGATTCCTCTATTCAAAGGAGATGGATACTCAAGGTGTAATGGAGTTGGAAGCTAGGTATCAAAGGTAAGTTTTAAGGATTCTCTTATGGGTAGATAGAGTATTGTTGTTAATGGTGTTCCCCAGGAGGACGATTGTGCATCAAATGATAAGGAGGTACACAAGGATGAGGATGAGGAAGATTGTCATGTTATCTTTTTATCGAAAGTAGAGAAGGCTAGGTTGAAGGCAGCGGTGGTAAACTCCTGATCATTATTAAAGGTCATAGGGCGTGGTGGCTACAATTATTTGCTCAAATGAATCAAAGCCCTTTGACATCTAAAGTCTCATATGGAGATCGTGACCATTGATAATGAGTATCTCTTGGTGAAGTTTGATTTTTTTAGAGGATTAAATTTTGCAAAATATGAGAGGTCATGGATGGTCTTGGCCACTACCTCATTGTAAAGGAGTGGTATCCCAATTTTGATCCTCTTTTAGATACTACAGAGAAGATGTTAGTTTAGGTGTGACTTCCCTATTTTCCTATCGAATACTATGATAGGGATTTTCTCTTAAAAGTTTGGGAGAAGGTTGGTAAGCCAGTAAGAATAGACCAAGCTACTAGTTTAGTCACTAGAGGAGGTTGCCCAAATTTGTGTGGAAGTGGATATTACCAAAGCCCCTTCTCTCAAGTTTAAGTTGAGAGACATGTGTGAAAAATTGAGTATGAGGGCATTCACATGGTGTGTTTTCAATGTGGAATTTATGGCCATCGGAAAGAAGATTGTCCTTTAAAATTAAATCTGAAGAATGCGAGGCAGGAAATACAAGTTAAGGAGGATACGAGTGCAAACGCAACACAAGGGCAGTCATGGAAGGCCGATGGTGGTGGTCGGAAGGGATAAGGACATTGGTGTTAATCTTGAAGTTGTCAAGACCTGGTTTCATGGAATGTTAGTATCACGCAAAATTAGGAAAGTTAACAAGAGAAAGACATGATGTTATGGGAGATAAAGGATAGCATGCATGATTCTGGGAGCTAAGGCATGTTGCGCAGGAATGGAAGTAGCCTTGGCTAGGAAAGTATTTAGTACTCCATGTGTAAGGGCGTGGAAGGTCAATTCAAATTTGTTGTTTTGGAGTTGGATGAGAATCAGGAGAGGTAGGTTTAATTAATAATGAGGAACATGGAAGAGAGACTAATGTGGCCCATGTCACTAGTGTTATACTTGTGGTAGGGCAAAAGGCCACAATGTCCAGATTATTGAAAAAAATGTCCAAAATCCCCACTCGATGAGGCAGTGTCTATTAACATAACCTTCACGCATAAGGAAATAATCATGGGTTAGGGAGAGAGAAGGGTCGAAACTCACCTATGTTCATCAAAGAAAGCATTGATAGAGGATGAGTATGTTGTAATGCGTGATTCAAACAATGGATAGTGTGGTGGTTCAGGAGGTTGTCAATAAATCTAATGGTGGACAGTGTCGCTATAAGTACATCATCTATTCTGAATCTCATGGGAGAGGAGCACCACCAAGATCTAAGGTCCGTGTTAAGATGGTTGAGAAGATCCACAATGGTTGTGAATAATGCAACTAGTATTAATGAGTTAGAGGAGAATTACAAGTCAGGGGCCATGCAGGTTGATCATGTTTAGTCTAGTTAGTTGGAGTTTGGTGATAGTGGTATGTTTTTCTCCTTTTCATTTTTTATGAATTGCTTTATATAGAATTGTCGGAGGCGGTGTCTGAGGAGTTTGATAGAACTCTCAAGGACTATGTTCTTTATAAACCTGATATTGTTGCATTATGAACCTGGGTTTCGGAGTTATAAGTGGATATATTGTACTGCATCGTTTTAAGACAGATAGAGATTGAGGCAGTAAGTTAGTATGAGATATGAATATTTTGAGGATTATGTTCAAATTGACATAAGTATTCACACATCCTTGTTTTATGATTATGTGTGTGAAGCATGCTAATAGGGATCCTTAGCTATTTTCCGTGGTATATGGCAATCCAGAATTATGGACTTAGAAGAGAAAGATTGCAGCGAGTGACTTCGGAACCATAAAGCAATTTTGGACAAACAACCCGGCTTTCAGCTTTGAAACTATAACACTATTTATATCTACTAAATAAATTCTGTTCTCAAAAATTTGGACTCAATTAACATAGATGTGTAGGATTCCAGGATGGATGTTAAGCCAAGGATTAATTGATACTCCATTTGGGCTCTAAATATACATGGACGAAAACACATAGCCATACTTTTAAGGGAGCTCGCCTTGATCGTGCTTTGTGTAATGTGGAACAAAAATTCTTACACCATAGCCACTTTTACCCATTTTCGAGAATTAGTATGATCATTTTCCTATTGATTAAGTTGCATGGGGACAAAATCAAGAGGTGCATTGTCATTACCATTTCAAACTCTGCTTTACCATTCTGATTTCAAGGGTTGTCAAATCGACTTGGAGGGGAAGGATGATTGTTTAATCAGATAATAATGTTTTATTGCTTACGGTTCTTAGTGAGTGGAACAAATCAACTTTTGGCAATATATACAACCAAGAAAAGAGGTTATGAGCTTCTATTACAGGTTCAAAGATGTATAGCTAATGATCATAGTGACCGTCTTTTCGCTTCAACAAGCAGAAAGACGATGAATTTTGGTCCCAAGAGCTTTCTGTCTAAATCTGAAAGAAAGAGTGGATTAATCTAGAACTATAATACAAGGTTTTATCATGCCTCAATAGTGGTGATAAGATCAGAAACAAGATAAGACTCTTAAAATGGATAACGGAGAATGGTTGACTATTTGGAGAGAAACATTGTTGATCATGTGCAGCTTCTATATGTAATTGTTGCAAGGATAATGTGTGGGATGAAATGCTGGCTTTGGGGTTGGTTCCTCGACTTCCTTTGGGTTATTATGGATATTCATGAACCTTTCTCCTAATAGAAGTGCCAGCAAGCTTTGTTTTGATATGGATCATTTAAATCCCCTAGCCCCAATGGTTTCTGTTGGATTCTTTAGCGTATGGAGTATATTGGGCGAGTCTATTATCAATTGCCAAAAGATATTTGAGAATGGATGCCTATCTGAAGTGTAGAAATGACAAATTCCTTGTTTAATACCAAAAGTGTAACAATCAGAAAGTGTCAGGCAGTACCTTACATCATTAGCCTTTGTAACGTTTGTTATAAGTCCTGTGACTAAGATGCCAATCTCGCTTGAAGAAAGGTCCTTCCCTAACGATTATTAGGCCTTATCAAAGTAGTTTGTCTATGGACAACAAGTTACTAATAACACTTTGATTTATCGGGAAATCTTGCACTTTAGCAGGAAAAACAAGTAGTAAGATTTATGTCATCCGTCGACTTGGAGAAGCGTATGATAGGCTGTCGTGGGATTTTATTTGGGACCTCTAATGGAGGTTGGGTTCGATCACATGGTTGAAATTTGATGCTGCATTAGGTCTCCTTGGCATATGTGTGGTATGATAATCAGGTACATGGTTCTCTCAAGTGAAATTAACAAGGTAACTCTATCTCCCCATACATTTTTGTGATGAGTATTGAGAGAAAGTTGAGTCACATTATTTTCAAAGCTATTGATCATGGTGAATGGAAATGAATCAAATTATCAAGACATGGTTCATAGCTATCACATCTATTTTTTGTATTTGATAATTTTTTATTGCAGAAGCCTCTATGCAACAACTTCAAGTTATATTAAATTGCTTAAATAGGTTTTGTGGTTGTTCTAGACAACGGGTTAACTTCCAAAAGTTACAACTACTTTTTTGGGTAATATGGATCGACAACTTGCAAATAATCTATCTGCTTTTCTAGTATTCAGCATACAGATAATTTGGGTTAGTATTTGGGGTTACCTTCTATGAATAGGAAGTCCATACTCGATGTTTTGAAACTATCATTGATCATGATTCAGGTTAAGGAGTTGGATCATAAGGTACTTATCATTAGCAGGTCGAGAGATTTTGAAAAACCAATTAATCCTTACAAAACTATATCACTTTATCCAATGCAACCAATGCTTATTCCAATAGGAGTTTGTCTAAATTTAGACTATTATAAACTTCTTATGGGGAGGACGTGATGGCCAAAGAAGTATCAACCTTGCTAATTAGGAGATGGTTGTTAGGAAAAAATCTAGTGAAGGGTTGGGATTGCGAAATCTTTATGCCAAAGCTAGGGTGGAGAATGTTGCAAGATAGAAAGTAACTGAGTGAAGGTTTTGACGGGGAAGCATACATAACATGGTGAAGCTAGAGCGTGTTCAACATAACATGGATCTTTTAACAGCGGTAGAGACGATAAGGCATCCTTTCCTCTCCACAAGGGTACGAAGCTAGTACCAGAAATAGTCAAGTCTATATATTTGGCTTGATATCTAGATCGTCGTTGACTTCCCTACGTAAGATTTTAAATCGTTACATAAATTGCAGTTTACATCCAAGGTGTGTGAGTATTGGCTCCTTGATTGGGGTGGGATTGGAACATGGTTGGTCTTCTTCCCTTACATGTTGAAAATAATTAGCATCTTTTTATATGTTGTGTGAAAGGAACTCTGTGATGAGAAGGTAAAACTATGTTCAGGATGGAAGTATTTGAGAATTTTCAGTTACTTATGTTTATGACATTGTGGCTAAATGAAGTTCCTAGCCATATGATTTTATATGGAAGCATATTTGGAAACTTCCAGATTCTAATGGATTTGAACCTTCTTATAACTTGTAAAGCATGGAAAAATCATGAGTACTGAGAGAGTGAGGCAAGGGTTTCCCTATGAACAGGCTTTGTCCTATGTCAAAATGACTCGAAGATGTTACTCATATTTTCAAATAATGTGATGCTGCTGTTGAAGTTTGGAAGCGATTGCTTTCTTCTGCTATAGTGCAAAGGTATGAGGGCTGAAATTTGATGATTTGTTTAAGTAAGTTTCGAGTAAGGTGCTTTGTGAGTTTACATATGAATGTCGATCTATGTTTACTATTGCCTTATAATTGGATTTGGCGATGGAGGAATAGTATATTTTCTAATGTCCAAATACTCTATATGGTATAAATTGGCTTAGATTAAATCTCAAAGTCATGAGGTTGCTATTACCTTTGCATTACCACATATTTTTGGTATACAATATCACTCTACTCTGTGCGATAATCTACCTTCTAAATGAGGTCAGTTAAACTATGCTGATGGGTTCTTTAAGTGTTGTAAGAGCTCGTAACCGGTTCGTGACAACCAGGAAAAATGATTCAACAATTCTCATTCAACATTACTGCCTCGTATAGGGCTATGAGGCTGAACTATGGGCGATTATCCGAGGGTTTGATGTTAGCTTGGTCAAGGGGTTGTGAAAAGTGGTCTTAGAAGTTGATTTTGAGTCATCAATTTGAGATGGTTACAAATTATTGAAGTTGTCGAATCTGCCTATGTTAATCTAGTTCAAAATGCAACCAAGAGCTTCAAAAACGGTGGGAAGTCGTTCATGACTTCATAGGGAAGGGAAACCGATCATCCCATAATTTGTCACTAACAAATGTTGCCTTCACCGTACGTCAAGGAATGTGGAGTGCTTGAGGATCTTCCTTCTAAGTTGATATGTATTTTAAGGAAAGATGTGGATTGGCACTCATAGCCTAGAAAGGTTCCTATTGTGAACTCCGAGGTTGTTTTTTTTCTTAGGTTTTCTCACTCCCTTTGAATAAAAAAAGAAATATATTACTAATTCACATAATATTTGAGAATAAAAATAACATATAAGTAAAGTACATAAGATACCTTTGCTTGAAAATAAAAGATATATTTTGTATTAGCTCAATATTGTAAATGTTCATCCTTACAAATACTCTTCTATAAGTTTTCTTATATGGACTAATAACATCAAGAAAACCAAGGAAAATAATAAAGATAAAATATAGAGAATGAATAAAATTATAACAATTGAAGGTTTATTAAACTAGACAAATCTCTATTTTTCAGGAATGAAAGAAACTATAATTAAATACAATATTTAACTATTTAAATACAATATGCTCTGTGGGAAAAAGTATTTGGAAAAATAGATGGATACAATAGAAAAGAAACGCACTCAAATCTCCTCATATAATAGACTCAAATTACAAGTATACAATCTCTTGAAAATACAAAATAAGATCGAGCTCACAAATAAGGCTCCAAGCAAGTTCTTGGAACTTTGGAACAAGACTCTATTTCCCATCTCAGAATCTTTAGGGAAATAAAATGGAAATAGTCTTGGGATTGATTAAGCATTTCCTTTTAGAATAAGATTTCAAAAAAAAAAGTCCTCTTATAGAACCTCTCAAAGAATAGGCAAAAAATGGTCACAAAAGATGTAAAACCTCTTTATCTTCACCTCACCCTCTTGAGATTGTAACATTCTACAACATAAACATATGTTTAATTCACATTAAACATATGTTTAATTTCAAATATTCTAATTGTCCTCTTCTATAACCTCATAAGTTTTGCAGCCAATCAGAAATGTTATTCATATTTTTAATCTTTGATAAAGCATGATTTACTATAAATGTTACAAACTTGTATCTTCTTCAATTTAATAGAAGTTTGTAACATTTCACCTCATTTAATCCTTCATTAAACATGATTTATTTTCAAATATTTACAATTACAAATCATAATTGTGTGTAACTCGTTTTACACATTAGATGTTAAAGTGTAACTCTTCTTACACCAAAATAATAAAAATATAATTATTCTTATACCTTAAAAATATAACAATCCCCATGGTTGAAATAAAACCTTAGCAACTTCTTGGTGAAAGTAGCAAGAATAAAATATCTTTCAATTTAGATTTATCTTAGATGTAGTATCTAAAAGCTGTTGAAATTTCGAGTTATGTGGCATTGAACCGATTATTCCTTATAATAGGCGATAATATTATACTTCCCACCAACACACGGGTGTTGAAAAAATTTTCTTCTTCTTTTATGGTGTAATGTCAAAGTCGTTAAGCGAGACTTCATGAGAAAAAACTCGACAAGGATGGGCATCTGCCTAGTTATATGAAGTAAAAATTCTTCTAGCATCTTCATTGTCTTCAAGATGTTTGTCACATGGTTGAGATTTGGTGGAAACTTTTAGTTTGATGTACAATGAGTGGCTGTAGGCATTGTTAAGTAACGATGGAACTTAAATATTATAATGTTATATGATTACATCAATGACATTTGCTGTTGAATAATCACTGATCTGTTTCTCATTAAGATGGAGTTCAATATCATTAGTGAAATTTTATTTAAGGTTTAGTTTCATCCCTCTAGAATTTGTCCTTACTAAAATTCTTTGTGGGGATTAATAAAAGGTAAATCGGATTCACGCCAGTCTCACAAATAAATTAAGATAATTCCATCTTAAATCAATTGTTTATGTTTTTTCAATATAGTGAGTTTGGTTCAAAGCAAAACCCCCACTGTTTATGTTTACTTTGATACCTAAGATGGTATCAACTCATTCAAGATCTTTCATCATGAAAGTTGAGGATATAAACCTCTTTGTTTCTATTATTCCTTTCAGCCTTAATCATACACAAAATTAACATGTCATCCACTTATGTTTTTATAACCATATAATCTCCACAAGTCTTAGAATATAAGCACTTGTCCTCATTGTTATCTAAATCCATGTGAAAGAATAGCATAATCAAATTTTCATATCGTATTTGGGAAACTGTTTTAAACCATATAATAATTTAATAAGCTTGTACACTTTGTTACTATTCCCCTTTTGAATAAAACCTTCCGATTTTTCATGTAGACCTCCTCATTGAGATCACATTCAAGAATGCCATTTTGACATCCATTTGATGAACAAATAGATTATGAATTGATGTCAAAACAAACAATATTCTGTTATATTATTCTTGCCATACGACACATAGGTATCGAAATAATCAATACTTTCTCCTTGTTTAAACATTTTAGCTATTAATCTAGCCTTAAAGCTTTGAATCATGTCATTAGTGTGATATTTCCTTTGAAATACTCACTTGCACAATTAGTTTTGAATACAGTGGAAGGATTTATAATTCCCATGTTTGGTTGGACATAGTGAATTACATTTCATCATTGATAGCCTCTTTCCAAAACTAGCATCTCTAGAAGTCATAGCTTCTTTTGTATATTTTCAGATCTCTTCTATTTAAGTATTATATATGAATTTTCTTTATAATATTTTCTCTATTTCCTTCCTCAGTAAAAGGAAATTTTTGAGAATCAATCTCCCATCTAATTCCTATGCTTTTCTTTTCTAACGCTTTGACTTTTGAGGCGCAATGGGTTCTTCAGCGTCAGCTTTAAGTGTGCTTTATCTTCGGACTCTCAACACTAGTAGGTACTTGAGAATTGCTATCCTAAACAAATTCTTAAGAACTTTATCTCTCTCAATTCAATTATCATATTTAGAATCTAAGTCTAATAAGCGTCCTCACTTTGCTATTTGACCTTAGCCTACAAATGCACACTTAATGGCCCTTAGACCCAATTTTGTTTTTTATTTGGATCTATTTCTTATAATAAACAGAACACCCCCATTTGGCCAGCCTGCATTGAGGCTTCTTCCTTTATAACTTTTTTTATGGGAGATATTACATATTTCTTTGGTTTCCCTAATGGTGCTAAGGTAGGATCAGATATAAAAGATTTTGGTGTCTGTAGAAGGAAACTCACATTGTCTTATCCTCATCAAGTTAGAACCATTAAAACAATTCAACTAACGTCTTGATAGTCTCTCATTTCACAGTGAATAAATAAGAATCTTTGATTATTGGAAAAATAAATGGATACAATGAAAGATCAACCTCCAAATCCATTGCTCTATTAGACTCTTGAGAGTACAAAGTATTACAATCCTGAAAGTAAATAGGAAGAGATGAAAGAACACAAGAAGACTCAAACAAGTTCTTGGAACTTTATCTAAGACTTTATTTCCTCCATCTCAAAAAATCTTTTAGGAAGTAGAAATATGTAAATAGTCTTGCAGGATTAGTCGAGGCCTTTTCACTTTCTTGAATAAGATTTTCAAGAAGAAAAAAGTCATACCTTAGTGATTACTCTTACAGGTTTAATAAAAAAATGGTCTCAAATATTGAAAGGCTCTTTATCTTTCTTACCCTCAGTATAACATCCTACAACATAAATATGTGTTTAATTTGCATAGCTTATATATTTAATCTCCGATATTACAAATACATGTCTTTCTATAACCTCATAACTTTTGTAACAATCTAATACCTATTCCTTGTGTTTAATGCACATTTAAAACTGATTTATTCACAAATGTTACAAGCTTATTAGGTTGAAGAGAAGATAATAAGTTTAACAACATTTCACTATATTTAATCCATTCATTAAACATGATTTTGTTATAAATAATTAATCTAATTCATCATTAAATGTGTAGCTCCTTTTACATTAGATGTAAATATGTAACTCTTTTACACTTAAAATATCATTATAAGTGCAACTCTTCTTATATATAATATTAAAATAACTCTTCATATACTTATTTTTAGTAACAATATATAACAAAAGTATTATGGATAACTACTTGGTTGTCCATAATTATTAATATATAGAGTTCTATTTTTAAAAGAGATTTATTTTCTTATTATATCTTCATAAAGTCTTATACTTTTAAATTCACTTTTGGAAAGACCTTTACAAAGTCTATATTTATTAAGTTAAAAAATCAAATATATGTTAGTATAGTCCGATCTCTTATGTCAAAATCAATGTTAATTATGCATCAATGAAAATCATTTTCATGATTATTGTAAATATTAATATCAACTATATAAATATTTTCATTTTTCTTTGGCCTATATAAATAGTTCAATCCCTTTGAATACTTATTATAATGCATTAAAAACTAAAATTCATGAAAAAATCACTATCATATATAATACAATGGAATGAACAAATAGTTTTACAAACATGAAGAACATATTTCAATAGATCCCTAGCTATTATGTCTTTAAATTTAGTATTTGATATTTTCTGATACTTTACAGAATATAAAAAGAAAAGGGAAACCAGACATGTTTTAAGTGTTTTTCATACATTTTTATGATAAAAAGAAACAGTTTTCAAAAATTGTAACCAAACAACCCATTTGTTTTTTTTTTTTTTCTCGTAAGAATAAACTTATTGAATTCACATCTGATAATATAATTACTACTGATATAAGTATTTCCAAATATAATTTTTCAAATGATAAAATTTACTAAACAACCTTCTTATTTTACAGAATTATTAGTTGATGAGCTTACTAAACACCTTTTTCATAGAAGTGTGAAATATTTTTTTTTATTCTTAAGGCTTATGATTTATTCTTTTTATAAAAACATTTTGCCTACTATAATTTTTTATAGGAAGGGTCCAATTTAGTACTTTTGTTTCCAATTATTTGGTTTTCTATTTCTATTTCAAATTGAGATTTTGAGTAGCCTGTAGAGCTTCTTTTCAAGACTTGAATTAGTTTTCTCGAATGCACTTTAAATATTACTATTATCCACTTAGCCACTACCTCATTATTCATGATGTTCTTGTGATAAAATTACATACTTCCCTGCTCATTTTCATCTCTTCAATAGATAATTTTTTTACCAATCAAAACCTTTCTAATGCTCTAAATTCTAAAATTTTACTTTAATTAAAATATTCAAGGGTAGTATGATAATTCTAGATTTTAAGGTGTTAATTAAGAAAAATACTATAATATTTTATGGTTGAATTTTCTCATTTAAATGCCTTCAAATTTAAGTTCTTTAAGTTGGACAGTTTTAAGTCTGTTTAGTCTATTGACTTAACCATATAAAAATTTTGCTAGATGTAATTCATCTTACTTGACAAACATTTTTTTCTCATGATGAAAGAAAAATGATATAAATAACCTCAGTCTTTGTGAGAAAAAAATGGACATACTTTACAAGAATTTTGGAATAAAGTAGATTACTATTTAGGAGGTTGTTGGTTATTTTTTGGAATTTCACTTCAACATACATAATGACAATTAGAAAACATGCTTGTGAGCGTGCTATAAAATTAAAGTGTTCCCGTATCTCTTCAACGTGTCGAATGAAAAACAAGCTCCTGAGATTTGATGACAGTTCCCTAAAATCTAAGTAAAAATGACACAATAAATTGAAGGAAATAAAATAAGAATTGAAAGAATTGTTGTAGAGTTGGTGTATTTAACTAGAGCGAAATGAAGGAGTACTATAGAAATTGCAAGAGAAATAGTTGTATTTTCTTTGGGACAAGAAATGAAGGAATTGTTGTAGAAATTCTTTGGAGAGAGATTTATTTGTATTTCGGTAGGAAACTAAAATTACAAAAATCTCTTAACGAAATAAAAAAAAAAACTCGCACATCATTAGATAATGACTAAGCTACTATAAGTGATTCGACCTATTATTCAGTTGGTTTTGGTCCTCTTTCGTTAGAGCTCTCCTTCTTTTATAGGTTTTCTTTAAAATAATTGCCAAACTCTTGCATTTTCTTCACTCCCCCCATCTCCTCCAATAACTGCCAACGTCTCCATTAAGGAACTTCATTACTAAGTTTTAATCGCATCAATGCTTCCACATTCTCTTTACCGTGTAGATTTTGAGAAAAGTCTATATCTCAGGTTAATTACATCTTTAAAAATTTTAAACTTTCAAAAATACTATGGGTTTAGGCTTATTTCACTTGGACTTTTAACCCTAGGCTTGGGCTTAGGCCTAAATAAACATTGGGTCAGGCCAAATTAAATTTGGGTATAAACAATTGTCTCCCACATACATTGTGGCTTGAGGGTCATATTGTATGTATTAAAAGCTCAAATATTCTTTTTTTGGCCTCATTCTTATGATGAGGCCTAATGTTCAATCACTACATGTACTGTTTTGAATTTGAATTAAAGTGGTCCCAAGACCTACTTTATTTATTTGACAATGGATATTGGTAACAGGTACAATAACTCGAAAATGTATATGTGTTTGAGAAAGTAGTAATTTAAAAAATCTCTTTTCTTAGCTTTCAAACATATTTTGAACTAAATTATATGCTAAACAAAACTGGATGCTAGAGATAATAATGGCTAAAAGCCTGTTCTTGGCTCAAAACATATGTGAGCGATAAATATGGAGAAAGCTGAATCGCCGATAAAATAGTGGTAAAAACTCTTGAGCAAAACATGAGAGTAGAACCATTTCCACAACGTTATCCAAGTAAAGTAGCTCTGTCGGTACACATAATTAACTTAAGAAGTTTCTACAATTTCCCATATGGTAGGAAAATACACATTAGATATTTCCCATTGATGAGATCTCTTGTACGGCTCCTATTAGATTTGACATGAAAAATGTTTTGTGCGTTTGTGATATCTTTCGATATCATTTTGAGACTCTTTCCTTTGAAGTTTAATGGTAACCCCCAATTTTTGTATAACAGACTCATCCGTTCTTCTTTCTCATAAATCCTGTCAAATCCTATACCATTCTTCCAATGACGATACCATGCGAACCATAATTCAATTTGGTTGCGAGATCTTTGCAAGGCACGAAATTTGCTTGGAGGATACCCTTAGTACCTCCTACCACTTGTTAAGTTTCATTCGTTGGTGGGCATGAGATGCTTGTCCACTACATAGCTATGAGAATATCAGGACCTTGAGTCGCGGATCACCTAAACCTATGGGTCCCTAAAGCGTCAAATCTTTTACAGTATTAAGATCTGACAGATCCGCGTCGAGTCATATCATCCCTTGCGCATATGCGATGTATGTGAATCTTATTTTAAAATCGCTTTTTCAAAATCGTTTAGGACCCCCTTTTCAAGCCTTCAGCGAGGCTACGTCTGGCATTAAGGTGTAGCGACTCGCGACCGACTCAACGGTTGGTGGATCAGACCAAAGCTTCAGGCCCTTCGGTTTATTCTTTTTATTTTCGTGCTATTAAATTTTCTTTTTCACAAAACGATATATCGTGACCGAATCCCGGCGGGCAGAATGGCGGTCGGAAAGCTGAACGGTTCTTTAACGATTTTCATTTATCTTATCAAAACATTTTATTATGTCATTTCGTTCGCGGGTAGTTTCGGTTTGAAGCAGCCATAATCATTTACAAATTGTCTGGTCGATGAAACATAAGCGTTTATAATCGTTTACAGAAAGCGTTATGCATTTTCAAAATGATATACAAAATCAAGGTTCAGAGTTTAACCTTTTGTTTACAAAATATCACGTGTTCAAAAGAAATGATATGCAAATATTGGGGTATATACTTTATCGCCCGTGCTACTATATATATATTTCTAGCGGCTTCTTGATCTTGGTACTTTTTTGCTAACTGATATTGCATGGAGATAAAAGTATAGGCTAACATTTTAAATTGCTTAGTGATTACATCTGATCATATTCAATATTGATTTAACTTGACATGCATTTAACATCAAACCATGCCTATTATATCAACATATACTCATTCTGTAATGACCCGTACCAAATAATACAAGTTTGAAACGCGTTTGACCAAGTTTGACCAAAGTTGACTAGGTTTGACCAACACTTAGTGGGTTGACCAAAGTTGACCTTTTCAAGAAGAAATAATTTTGGTTTGACTAAGGCACCATTTCGTAGGCCTCGTCGTCTGAGTTCATATGACGAGCGGAGCATCCTGCAATCCAGACTTACGGATGAAAGAGATTCTACGGCTATTAGAAGTTCAACGGTAGCACTTTATCGGTGTCAAATTGTATGCAGAGTTTTACGAAATCGGCCTAAGCCCTATATAAACATAGTTTGGGATTCCAAATGAAATACAGCCCCGAGACACTTTTTGAGCTCCAAAACCCACAGGGGGAGCTCTCGAAGCCGGGACAGTTGGGTCATTTTGACCATTCTCTTGCTTGCCGTGGAAGAGATTGACAAGCGAGCTGACCTTTGTTGCATTAGCGCCAGACCATGGTCGCCGCCCCACCGGACGATGCCCAGGCGTGGAATTTCACAACCAACTTCCGCCCGGAAGCGCCGGGATCGGGCCGGTGAAGCGGCGGCCGCGGCGGCCATCGTGGGTCACAGATAATTTCTTGATTTTCCGGTATTTCAAGGCGGTCGGGCCACGTAGCTCATTTCATGCATTTTGGACCTTTGAACTTCGTCATTGGTCCCTTTTTGCAGTTAAAGTTTGGAAGTTACAACCAGCGAAATCGGCCGGAAGCAGATCGGGTTTTTGGCCTACCACAGCGACTGTTGGACCAGGTAATGGTACCCGATGAGTTACTGAGTCTCTTGGAGCTTTCCATTGATATGTGGTTTGCGTAAAAATTTGGGCGTCGTTTGGTTAGTTTTATTTTAGGTTGTTTAGGAAATTGCGAAAGTCGGGCCCGAAATAGCGTACCAATTAGTCAGGGTGGCAAAATTGAGTTTGAATAGTGAAATTGGATATTTTTAGGGAATTATTGGACGGTTCAATTTCAGTGGCTCCCGGTGAAAAGCCCCAATTTTGGTCTCAGGGCACCTATAGGGCTGTGTGTAGTGGGCCTGTCGGTCGGTCGTTGATTTCATAGTTCACAAAAATTGTTTAGACGCTAGGGGCATTGATGTTGGTTCGAGTTATTGGGCACAGTGATATTTTATATATATAACTACTGCTTGTCAAGCAGAACCAATCTGCTCGAGAGGAAAATAAAAATCGGCGTCACATAGTGCATTGGTGGTGCTTGTTTTAAAATCTTTGAAATATTGAAATATAATCTATATTCTAGATTGGTACCATTGCTCCTATTTTATTTGATCGGCGGTTGGTTGTGCATAAGTAAAAATGTCCCCAGTTTATAAACACTACTAGATATCATTTCATGTGAATTTATTTGACAAAATTCACATGAAATGATAACTATTTCTCATGACATTACCATTATAAACCAACTCAACAAGTTATATATGTCTTGCTCGCATCGCAATAATACTATTTAAAAAACACATGTGATGCTTCATAGCCTCAAACGTACCGATTCTGTCTGCGGTGGCGATACGTAACACTAAATAAACAATACTTGGGCTCTTGAACCAGCAACGACGAATACTGGGAATGGTACAGAACATGAGGCTCATCTGGTGACGATCGCGATGGCTGGCGACCTTTGAACTTCCACAGGAGCTGAAATTGAGCAGATCGGTAAATAACCGACTGCTGCGACGATCTTTCGGCATTCGTGCAAAGGACCACGTAGGCAAGCCAGCGTCCCGAAAAAATGTGAAGCATGGGGTGGCTAACGGCGAAATGCGGAAAATCAGAAAGGCTGATGACAGGTAACGCTCCGCGCCACGCAGAAGCGTTTGCGGCGGTCGGCGGCGGTTTGACCGATGAAATTTGCGGCGACATCGTGTGGCACCTGCGGCAGTGTCGCGGCGGTGACCTGTTGATTCCGATGTTCCGCGGCGGCGCAAATATTCGAAATATGACGACTTCGGAGTCATTTGGCTCGGCCTACTGCTTTACGAAACGCATGTGGGGCCCCGTGAAATCGGGCAGCCCCCGGACGGCGATGTCTTTGATTGAATTTCGCGCGTAACACGAATGCGTCGGACGAGCTTGCGTTATACATCGCGAGCTTCGTGTCGCGGCACGACCTCTGATCCGCAAGTGACTAGCTCTTCGAAAAAAAAGATCGCCCATAAATGTTGGTCAGCTGGTCGGCTTTGATGAAAACTGTCGCTTTGGTGAAGCTTAGCGTTTACAAACTATGTATTATTTGGTGCGGGTCATTTACATCTCTCGAGGAAATTTAGCATACTTTCATTTACCGTCATTGTCATATCCTGACATGCATTTTTCAATGCGATAGTTGATTCACAATTCGATTTTATGAGATTTAAGCAACATAAATCTCATTTATGCTAGATAAATGTTAGTTTATTTTACTTTGACTATTCAAATCCACATTTTAAGCCAGGATTCAAGATGAGTGAATCGTCCTTATTATCGTTACGGTCATGTGTGCCTACATTTAACAGTTCGATTACTCTGAAAATGCGCCAGCGGATGTCGTTTGGGTGCACTCAGGCATAGCCAAGTGTCGCCATGTCTATACACCATCATGGATCACCGTTGGTGTCCAGCCAAGTGGGACATTACTTGATGTCAAATGCAGCAATGCATGACGGATGTCGTTGGTGCGCATCCGGTGGCGATTAATTCTGTATGCTCCCATTCGATTCAAGATGTTAGGAATTGACCGATTCGTTTTCTGATTTGATTTATCGTTCGCGTTAAGTTAGGTTTCAAATGTCATTTCAATTCCATATTCACTTTTGTCATTATCTTTCAAGAACCATGCTTTCAATCTATGTGCACCTTCATATACTCATTCCAGCCTCCTTCATATACTCATTCATGTACTCATTTCATAGTTGCTTGGTGACTATAAAATACTTGAAATAAGAATAAATTGGAGAACAAGCGAAGTTAGTCGGATCTAGTTTCCTTCTCTTGATCTCGGTCCTAGGTTAGCGATCATCACGATCTCTAGTCAATAACAATCACGCCACTCTTAGTGGATAAGCAATTATCATATTTTAGTGAATAGCCGATTTATCTTTGTTAGCGGTTTTTGGGTTAAAGACACTAAGTGCGCTAATGGCGATCTGTTTTCTTTAGTTCTATCCTTATTTTGAACCCCATTAATCATTTCTTAGGGTCTGATTCGTGCCCTGTTGGGTGATGCAGGAATCAACAAAATTTATATCCTAATTTTCCTCCTATTGGTAGTCGAGCTACTCTGAGTATAGCGGTCTAGGGTCGAACACGAGGATGTGGGTTTCTTGTGGTTAAAGTAAGTCAAAAGCCCAGTGAAATTAAATTTGGATTTTAGATTTAGGTAGCTCTTAAGGGTTAGTTAGTTCAGTTTCACAAATAAAATAAGAAAAAAATGTAAAATAGAGCCCCTTGAAGTTTCGGACCCACTTTGGTTTAGGTTTTAAGGCAACTTCTTGTGTCCTCAAGTCTTTCCTGCATTGAGGAGCATGATATAGTCACCGAGCAGGATCTTCATTTAGCTTTTTAAAACCTAGACCTTATGATTTTTACTTTTGAGCATAGCATTCTTTAGGCCAAAAATATTCCCTACGCAGTGATATCATATCTAGAAACCTACCTGCGGTATAATAGCAGAGCAACTAGCTGGATAACATGGGATCTGGTAGTAAGCATCACTATTAACCCAAAAGCACTTGTGCGTTAGTGAGGGTGTGCCATAGAGATTTTAACCTAAGGTGAAAATAGAACATAAATACCCTGAAATGTGTGTTGGCAGAGACCATCGGTTACCTCAAATCTAACGAAACCCTCCTCTTGAGGAGGAGAGAGGTCACAACGAGCATCCTTTCAGGTTGTCATTCTCAAAGGAAGTGTTTTGGTGGCAGAAAAATAGATGGGAAAAAAATGAAAGCGGCGGGAAGCGGGAGGAAGTGAAAGCCTCGAAAATTTATTGTGAAGTGATTGATGTCATTTATTCTGGTGAGCTTATAACAATAATATGGAAAGGGAAGTACAAGCGGCAACAACAAGTGTTCGGTGAGAATTTAGGAAGAAAAAAGCCAAAAGCGGTCGTTTAAACCGCAACAGGAGAAGACAATTTTCGCTGCGGTGATTTTCAGCTATCATAAGCGAAATTATCATCTGTGCGAATTTTTAACACTTTATTCTATTCTTGTTCCATTTAACTTCACTATGACTATTCCCAACCCAGCGAAGCTGATCATTTCTTCAAGCTTTGAATTCTTCATTCGGCTTGTTAGAGTGATAGAAAACCATATGAAATTGATGAAATCAACTTGGAGCTTTGGTTGCCCTTGATTGGATTGATACGATAATTTGGCTTCCAATTCTGAAACTACAACGACCTCGGAATGCAATCGAAGTGCAATAGGGACGAACATGTCAATTGGGTTAATTAATATGATTAGTGCGCCAAAAAGCACTCAAAACCTAATGCAAGAAATAGGAGCTCAATACTTACTTTTGGGACTTCAATCAAGTCCCAACAATCGATATCTGAATACGGGACTTAACGATTACCAAAAATATACGCAACAGCTATTCAGAAGCGATGGTGGTACTCCACGGCAAATTTTCCGATTGCCGATCGATCTCCTTGCCGGTGAGTGCAGGTGCCGGTTTGAGTGGTACCGGTACCACTTGCCCCTACAAATCATAGATGCCAAATTTGCCACTCTTTGATGCAAGTGCCCGCTTTTCGAGTTTGCCCGAGCGTTGGATTTTGCATTTCATCATTTTCTTCCACAAACCTTCTCGATCCATCCCATAACAAAATCCACCATGGAATCCACCGAAAACAACTCATAGTGGTTTAGAATCAATGAAACCTTTTCTCCCCAAGTTGGAGTTTTTCTCAGTGAAAATCACCAAAAAGATGAGTTAGGGTTTGACTTTCTTACCTTAAAGTATAACACAAGCTCTTATATTACAGTGTTCGTCTCTTTCAAAGAGCAAGTGGGGACGAAGCCAACGAACGATCTCTTGCAAACCTGGCTCTTTCTCCCTTTTTCTCCTCTCTTCTTCTCCATGGGATGGCTCAATCAAACACCTAAGGCAAGTTGATCTTTAAATCACCCCACAAGTGTGGGCCATGTTTGGCCTACCACACCATTCTATTTTTCATTTTTGTCTTAAATCGTAATCTTAATAAGACTTGTTTGGTAATTTCCAATGTCCAGATTTTCCATTTCATGAATAAATTTGGGGTTAATCGATTTCGTTTAGCATATAATATTGTCTTTGACTTTGCCATATAATCCATTATTCAATATTCATTTAATAATTCACGAAATACCAAGATGACAATTTATGCGAATATATAATAATTTTATCACTTAATGTTCTAGGATATTTTTTGGGGCGTTACATGAGCTTATCTTCTGTCTGAGAGGGTGCAGTATTAGATGCTATGAAACATATTTGTATAGAGAGTGCGCGCGGATGCTACTGTAAACATACTTGTGAAGTGCAGTAGTTACTCTGACGAACGATGTTTATTACTCTGATCGTCATTCAAGTGCTATCATATAAGCATTTTGACTTCACAGGCCAGAGTATATGAATGAGAAGGACACAACATAATAGAAATACTAGAGATATCTGATGCAATCTTGAGGTGTTGTAGCCTGAAAGCAAGAGTCGCGGAAAGCAACGGCCAGTGTTATCGCATCGGAGAGTATCGAATCTTATGCGTGTACCCACCACTGAGAGGTGACGTGTCATTCAATATACGGTCTTGGCTGGAGTCCACAATTATATGTTCAGAACTTTTATTATCTTATCATATAGTTTCCTATACTATGGTATGAATATGAGACTTAACAATGCAAGGGTACAAAAATAGGGTTGTTGGGCGGCCGATGCCAGAAGTACCCACAGTTCGATCTTGTTCCCCCCTAGTTCGATGCCGATTTGTCCTCTCTAGTGAATGGGTACGGTGCCCCAACTTACTAACAGCCCTAAAAATCTTAAGTAGCAATTCGAACATGTTTAGGGTTTAAAATTTTAGCAAATGAAATTTTTCCGGAATTTAAATCCTAAAAACGAAAAAAATATACTAACACCTGGAAAAATTTATAGCAATAATTTAGTAAAAAGTAATAAATAGGGACCTAAAATCATAAATGAAGAATGTAATTGTCAAAATGTAAAATGAAGTGAAATGAAATGAAAGTTAAATAGAGTACTAAAAATGGGCAAAAAATAAGAAAAGTGGATTTAATGAGAAGGCCAAATAAGGCCTTATGAAGAATTAAGACTTAAGACCAAATTTGGTCTTGTAAAATGTCATTTCTCACATTAGCAAAAAGGGGAAAGAGGGAGAAAGGCTAGGCCACATCAGAGGATTGGGGAGAAAGGGAGGGGTTTGTGATTTTCTTCTTCATGTAATCCAAGGAGACCAAGGATTGATCGAAGGAGGAAGAAGAAATGAAGAGAGTCGAAGATTTAAAGTATGAAAAATAAAATCTTAACTTATTTACTTATTGTTTTGAGTTTAATAAAACCCCGAATGTAATTATAAAGTGTTCTTGGATGGTTTTTAATTCGGTTTGAGGTTGTTTTTCGTTGTTTTGATTGGTTTGGATTGGTTTGAGGAACGATTGTTAAAGGCGAATGTTGGGTTTTTCAAAGGAAATCTTTATCAAATTTTATTAAAACCCACAATTCTTGTTTTATTTATAAATTAAGTTATAATCATCCAAATAAAGTGATTTCAATTGATAAATAACCGCAAAGAGATGACTACAAATGTATAGGGACCAAGAGAAAGAATTGTACCACTAAGGCTCCCAAATATATGTGTAAGGGGCTTGGGTAGCTCAAGTATCTACTGTTTTAGATTGTAGTTGGTGTTTGGCCCATAAATGAGTTTCACTCATCTAATTTGAGTGATTCAAACTCTGGGTAAACTATACTTCTAGGAAATAATTTACTTGAAGGAAGTGTAAGCAAGTGTGACCTCAAAGTACCCATAAATCTATCAAAGTGGAGCTATTTGGATTACATTTCTTGAGAATTGAGTAGTCTAGATGTAAATCACGATAACTTGAGTTTTGGTAATCCAAGTAGGTGATTCCAATTGGAAAACCTTGAACCATAACTAAATGGTGAAGGAACCATTACCAATTTATGAGTTAAGACCCCAGAAATCGAGAATAACAGCCAAAGAGTGATCAGTGAAGCTTAAGTTTGGTATTAAAATGTCGTAACTTGAGTTTGGGACTGTTTTGGCTAAGTGTGTTTTGAAATTTATGAGAATAGATTTTTGGGATGATTAAAGGTCTTGGGAAGGAATATATGATCTTGGAAATATTAACTTTTCTCTTTAGGCAAGTTATTTAGAATTTATTTGATTTTAGAAAGTGTTTTGTTACAAGGCTGTCCAAAGTGGACATGTTAGGGTTTTGGGATATTAAAGTTACTTAAATACAATTGGTTTATAATCTGATTTTGGGTGCTTGAAGTTGGTTGGAACAGCAGTGCAAAGCTAATCAAATCAATGTTTGAAGTTAATTTTGGACAACATTACGATTGGTTTTGGTAAGACGTTTTAAAGATAATGTTGTTTGAAAAAAAAACAGCATGTTTTTCCCTATTTGTGTTATGTTGTTGAGGGCCTTAGAGAAGGAATTTTAAATTGAAAATTTTCAGAGATGTCATTGGATATATAAAGGACTAAACTGGAAGTTTCACCAATTTTAGAGAAATATTTGTATAATTTTGCGGTAATAAAGTCTAAGAGTACAAAACTAGAAAATATGGTCATACATGTAGTGTTAGTGCATTTGAGGTTTTGACTTAATCTTCCTTTGGGGATGGTTTAATTGATCAATAGTGCTGTTGAAAAATGATTAAGAGGAAGGGCAAAATTTTAGTATTTTGGTTATGTGACCGGGCTTGTATTTTGCCCTTATTTGCTAATGAGATTAAGAATACGATATTAAGCTCGAGAAATCAGCCTAACCAAAAATCACTGAGTACGCCTGAATAATATTGTTCTTCTATTATGTTGGATTGAGGAGCTGTGATGAGAAATACCAAAGCTGAATCGAGATTCCAGGGTTTTGAATCAAAGTGCAAAACTTTTGGGTTTGTTCTACACCTTTTCTCTCATTATTTCAAATCCTCTATCTCCAAATAATTGAATTGCACTTATTGAATTGTTTAAAATAGATTTGATGCAAATAAGAATTTATGAAATAGATACAAATTGATTTAAGTTAAGAAATTTGAGAAATTGATTGATTGTTAAATGAATGACATGAAAATTGCATGAAATATTGAAACTGATTTATTTGTATGAAATACATACTATATTGTATTTTCTATAAATGATTTGAATACCTTAATAGAATGGTAGTAAAATTCAAATTAAGGATAGATGAATTGGTATAGCAATAAAGAGTGAACAAGCACATTACTATTGTGACATATCGATCCATAGCCCAGCGGGACAATATCGATAGTGTACACCAACTGAGTACATATTTTTATAAAACCGTGTTTACACCAGCCTGCAGCCCAGCGGGATCGTGCGGGTGATTCGTTATCCTGTGCACCGAAAACATAGGTTAAATTCGATAAGGGCTAAAATGCAAAATGATAATGATAATGAAAAAGTGTATGATTTATGATCTGAATGATTTGTTGTACATGAAAATACATAGTTTAGGATGACCAATGAGTGTAGTGATTAAATGGAAATATATCTTCATATATGTGATATCTTCGTTGGTCGTTTAGAAATGCGAAAACATTGTCTTATGAAATTGCATGATTTGATTTAAGCGAAATAAGAAGAATCATATAGAACCCCTTTAAGTATGAAAATGTGCTAGCGTAGTTTTTTTTTTTTTATCTATCTTGTGGTGTCAGTGAACAAGAATGAAGGACAAGATCGGGAGCACGAGGAGTCATCAAAAGGCTGCGAATAAAAGTATATACTCCTAGTCATATGCATCCCATCTACTTTGAACAATTGATGTTTGTATTCGAGAGGTTAAACTTCTGAAGCGACTTTGTATATTATTTTGAATGGGGCATGGAATGCGCTTAGGTGTAATGCGTTTTGGTTAAATGTAAATTGTATGAGCTATCTAAGAAATGATTAACTCTTCCATGATTTTGAAAAAAAAAACCCTGATCGGGTCGGACGAAAGGGGTGCTTACACGCTTTTGATGGGGTACCAATTCCCCCTCCGTGCTATGAGCGCAGATACCCACTTTAGGTATCGGTACGATGTCTTGAGGTTCTTTACCAATGGCGATTTGCCATTTCTCACCTGAAAGCAAAATAACTTCATCCCAGCTTCAATTATCTCATAACCCACCAAACTGGAATCCCCCTTGAACCACTCGATAATGGATTAAGTCAATAAGAAACCTCTTTCCCAAGTTAGGGCTTTCCCATAACCAAAATCACAAAAAGAAGAGTTAGGGTTTGTGTTCATACCTTTGAAATCCTTTTGAATCTTCTTCCTCAAGATGTTTGATCGCAAAGTAGAAATGGGAAGAAATCACCTTAACTGTCTTGATCTTCTCGCCTTGCCTATTTTCTTCCTTCTCTCCTTTCTATCTCTCCCAAATTCATTTTGTTCATATAATAAACTTCCTATACCAAATTTTGGTCTTTAAATCCTATTTCCCCGAGGCTATTGTTTGGCTCACAAACCCCATTTTGGGTTATGTTATCGATTACTATATAGCCCACATTTCATTTGATTTGCACTTTTAACCCTTGTATCTTGTACAAATTCCGGGTTTCGAAATTTTCTCACTTAGCAAAATAATAATTGCAAAAAATTTCAAAATGCACTTATAATATACTCTAATTATGTTTAAAAATGACTAGGGTATATTTCGGGGTGTTACAGTGACTCATCATAGACTCTAAGTTGTGCAGTTGGGTGTGATCAAAGAACCCATGATGAGTCACTATTCTAGTAGCATTAGGACATACACTAGTTACAATCAGCCAGTTGCAAACTTGCATGTGACGATGAAACTCACGGCTTCACGAATTCAGAGTGCGCCCCCGAAAGTTCATCATATGGTTGCTGCGAGTCGAAGCAACTTTGTTTATGTTATTGGCTTCTCCATAGCTGATAGGATTTTCTCCAAGAGTTTCACTTGGGATTGGTTGTTGTCTTTGCTCTTCCATAATGACCTTGCTTTACTTGGCCGTAGCCTTAAATTGCTCTTCCATAATGGTCTTAGTGCGCTCTGCACCACTGGTCTTAGCACGATGTTTTAACCTTGGCTTGCTCGACCATTTGTGCTTCAAGTCGTTCAAAACGTTGTATGGTCATCAAGCTTTGGTTCTTCAATTCCTATATCAATGATTTCTTTGCTCTACCTATGTAGCTGTCGACCTAACCTTGGCTTCTTTGCGGCCATTTATTGCTTAGTCATAGTTCATGATGTATAATTCGTCAAGCTTTGGTTCTTCAATTCCTATATCAATGATTTATTTGCTCCATCATTTCTGGAACAATCCCTTCTTGTGTTGCTTCTACAACATCAAATCTTGAGTCCCGAGACTCTACAGGTATCTTACTCCAAAAATTTGGTGGCATTTTCAACAAAGACAAGTCCCATTGGGCGTGCCAAAAATATGTTGATTTTTTGGAATTTCACTTTAACATATATACATAATGAAAATTAGAAAAATGTGCTCATGAATTGTGCTAGAAAATTAAAGCGTTCCAAATAATACGTGTTTGAAAATCAAACTTCTACTCCATATGAAAATAGGTTGCTAGTTCTCTTGACGATTACAAAATCTAAGTAAAATGCCATGATAAATAAATTAAAGTAAATAAAATAGAAGTTGAAGGAATTGATGTAAGCGCTAAATAAATTCTTTGTATTCGGCTAAGAAGCGAAATGAAGGAATTGGTATGAAATTACAGAAAATTGTTTTATTTCACTTGGAAAACTGAAATGAATGAATTGTTGTAGAAATTGCTGGAGAAGTTGTTGTATTTACGCTAGAAGGCGAAATGACAAAAATCTTTGCCAAAAATAATAGAAAAACTGAAAATTTCTCTTTGGAATGACTAAACTTTTATATGTGATTCATTGTTGTTGATTGATTAGTTCTTGGTCCCTCTTCTGTTAGAGCTCTCCTTTTTTTGTAGGCGTTCTTAAATAACTACCCAGATCACTGCGTTTAAGCTCCTCCCACCTCTTGATAATTGCTCACGTCTCCATTAGGGTCTTGCTTCCCCTGGGTTTACTCCACCACCTCAAGTAACTATTCACACCCTCTTGTCATCTTCTAATTTTGAGAAAAAGTCTCAATATCCCTTACTCTCCAATTTTTAAAAAATTTTAAACTTTCAAAAATACCTTGGGCTTTTTACATGGGCTTTCGATTGGAGTTTAAAACTATTTCACTCCAGATTTTTAACCCTAGGTTCTAGCTTAAGCCCTAAATAAACATTGATGAGGTCAAATTAAATTTAGTACAAAGAGGGGTTAATATCTCTTATTCATATAAGCTCTTATAATATATCATATTATAGGTGAGCAACTCTAAAATATGCCAAAACTCATACTTATGCTACACTAGTTGTTAGCTATCGCATATTGGATGAGCTAACAGGTGACTGCTAATTCTTAGGCTTATGCATAACTAATTGTAAGAGCTTTATTATTTAGGAGTAAATTAATATGTTTTAGAGATGCTTGAGGAAAGTTATTAAAAAATAAATTACTGGTTTCTTTCTCGGTTTTAGGTGCTTTTTTGAAAAGTATTCAAATTTTGGGTGTCGAAATAGTGAACCAAATATTGGGACAGAACTACCCAACCAATGCATTTTAATGGGGCCCACATAGCCATGTTAGATTCCACTATGATCTTGGAGTAAATGGTAGTGTGCTTGGAGTGTGAAAATCACATGCAAAGCAAAAGTTGCTTTGACTTTAGAAATTCCCAAATGCTTGCAAAAATTAGGAGGAGATTTATCGGGTTTCTCTCTAAGGTGGAGATGTGAAACATCTTCACTTGAATAGTGTTGAAGCAATACAATAGCATGGGTCGATCTCGGGAGGAAAAGCTGTCGTGTAGCCTAAAGGTAATAGAGATTGCGATGTGGATTGCAGGGGGCACTGGGCAGGGAGAGTAAAGCCTAAAAGGTAATGTGTGGGAAGGAGAAAGTGTGTTCTAGTGGAATGAAACCCCTACAAAAATGAACGACTATGGCTGGAATCAGTAAAGTTATTTTGGTGATTTTGAACGCTCAAGGAAAGAAACAACATTGGTGTCATTTTCGTATATCGGCAATCCCAAAATTTATTATCTATTTGCGTAAAAAACAAGAAAAAGCATTCAAAGACCATTAGGGTCACTTTCTGTTCATTGCGAATCGAAAATTGTTCACTGTTCACAACCAAAATGAGGGGGATTGTAATCTCATGGGAAATGAAGTACTGAAAGTGAGGTAAGCAACAACTTTTATAATGTAAATCATTTATTATATTTTAGCATAGAAAATTGGTAATGTGGGCGAAAACCACAGTGATGAAGAGTAATGTATGGTGCTTTGGTTAAATACACAGGAGATCTTTGTTTATTACTACTGTCTCCTCCTGAGATCGACTTCCTCATGCCTCTGTACGCTTCAACACTTCATATTCAAGTGAAGATGCTTCGTATCTCTACCTTAGAGAGAAACCTGATAAATCTCCACCTAATTTTTACCGTGTTGAGAATTTTAAAGTCACTTAACAACTTTTGCTTTTTGGGTGATTCCTCAGCACACACCATTAACACTACAAGATCAAAAGGTAGATAGTGAATCTTTGGCTACGTAGACTGTTAAAATACACTATTTGGGTGCAGTTTCTGTGTCATTGGTTCATTATTTCCAATTACCCAGAAACGACCAGATTCCCCAAAGTACTAATAGAAGTGAAACCTTTGGATACTTATTTTTAATAACTTTCCCCTCAATACCCTAAAACATAATTTATCCTATTATTTAAAACATCTCATCCAAAGTCTTTGGTGACGTTTGTTTTGTATATTTAATGTTGAACAAAACTTTTGCTTAAGAGACTAAAGATGCCCTCAATCAATTATAGTATAAATACTAAGATCGGCTAAAACCTATAGGACAGCTCTATAACAACTAGACGTTTAAAACATTTTTTTGTTAAAGTTTAATAAAAAATATCACTCTTCCATCAAGTATCTTCTTTCACGTATTATAGGCGTTCGGCGTTTAAGAGGCATGCGTAAAAGAGGAGGGTTTTTAAGTTCGAGTTCGATAAGGAACAGCTTACTAAATTATAAGCAATGTTGTATAAAAAAATAAAATAAAAACTCATCCAAACTTTATAAGGGTTGAAGATCCATTTAAAAAGCAAGATAGGATGGATTTTAAAAAAGTTTGTAAGTATAAAAAATTTAAATTCAAATTACTATCAACACAATCTATTATGATTTGATGTTATGCACCCGTAATTATGTTAAAGGTAGAAAAATATAATTATTTAAATTAAAATTAAAAGGTATAGGGTAGTGCTTGGGAATCAAGGAAAGCAGTTTGTCGAATCAAGGGTTTGAAAGTGATTTCAAGTTAATCGAAAATATGGAAGCTTGAATCCCAGGATTGAAGAGAGAGAATTTGAAAGGTAAGATATTTCCCTTATTATTTTTAGAATACTTTTATGTAGATTATTTTAATTTTCTTTAAGTTTAGATCAACCTAAAGTTCACATTTATAATACCTAAACTTTCTTAAAAAAAATGAAATAAGCTAAAATATTGGTTAGTGAATTAACAAGTATAAAATTGTTTTGAGCAGGAGAATTTAAAGGTAAAAGAAAAAAAAAATGTAGTAATCGTAGGCTTTCAATTTGTGAATAAAAATAAATAAATAAAGCAGAAAGCAATTCTCCCAAAAAAAAATGAAATTAGGAGACCATTAAGAAAAACAAAACAAAAAATTATATAAGTGAGAATTTTAGAGATGAACCATAAGTGTGAGTAGGTTTGAAAAGTCGAAAATGACGTATTTAGCATTGATTTTGAGTTGAGGTATCAAGTGGCAGAACAAAAGTGGAATGTGGTAAAAGCGAAAAGTTCCTTTGTATGAATAATGGCCATATATAAATTATTAGACTAAAAACAGCCTTCATAAATGAATCTTCAAAAAACTTGGTATAAGAAATATAGGAAATTTGATTCATGACAGTGCTTGAAAAAAAAAAGTTATATATTCAAGATTTATTTTGAAAAAAGGAAACAAATATTTGAGATTATTTTGAAAAAAATAATAATAAACAAATAAAATGTAGAATTTGAAAGACTAAATTTTTATAAATATATGAATTTGATAAGTATTTGAAAGATATATGTATTTTGTAAGTAAAGATCTTATTAAAAAATTGAGAATTTATTTAGATAAGAATATAGATTCAGAGGTAATTATTGAGCAATTATAGGAAATAAGATATGTTAATAATACTTGTTGTCAAGTATTATAATTGTTAGGTAAAAAGACTAGATGAGTATTATGTAATAATATAATTTATAGAAATATTATTAATATTATTTATTATAGTAAAATTAATTAGTTAAAACGTAAAAATAAATAAATAAATAATTGGTAAAATAAGATCCTAAAGAATATAGAGTTTTATAAAATTTGAAAAACTACATAATTCAAATATTTAACATTTGAATTTGTCAATATGTTGAGGTGTTTAAAATCATGTTGATAAAATGACTTTATAAATCATAGATTTTTGTAAAATATTTATATTAACATTGTTATTGATTAAAAATTAAAAATAATATCATTAAGAATATCAATTATGAAAGATTTTAAAATAAATAAGTAATTATGATGATTCTAATCATGTATTTTAGGAAAGAATATTTACGTTTACAGAGGTGAGAATTATTGGTCGTATTTAGAAAAGGCTTTTAATCTCCTTTGAGATAAGGGGATATTGTCGTATCTTTAAAAGATTGTTTGTTTTTAACGTTTTTTTAATGAATTATATAATTTTGGTTTATGAAGTTCTTTATTTATTTAATATCCATATATCAAACAAGAAGGATTTTGGCTATGGTGTACTTTGAGATTTGTTACTGTTTACATGAAGAAAAATGTGGAATATGATGTTTTCATGGATTTGAGGCTTTGGATGGAAATGTTTGGCTGCGGATTTAAGTTAGGTTATGTCGCGAAAATAATGGTTGACAATGGCCCGACCACTTGTGACGGGGAAAATAGTTAATGGCACTGCGTTCGCTACTGTAACGGAGAGAATGTAATTGATTCTAGCACGTCTAAGGATTCTATTAGGATTAATCTTAATGGTGTTTGGTTTATTCATCACCAATGATGTTTAGTTCATCATAAGAACAATTCTTGCTAACTTATGTTTAAAAAGTCTTCCATGTGGTACAGACGTAGTTTTGATATTTAATAATCGAAAAATATATTTGAAATATATTTGATTTTGGACTTTGATATGAAAGTGTTTAGATCGAAATTTGATGTAAATTGTTTGGATCACATTTTGATATGAAAATATTGGTTGAGAATGTTTGAAAAATTTTTTAATGTTAAACTGTTTTTAACTCAAAAGTTTGATAAAACATAGCACATTGTTATATGAGTGAAAAAACTTTTTATCCATATAAAAATGTAATAGTATTCTTTTTGAACTCTAAAGCTCTTTCTCATTCATTGACATGCTTTTAGAATCTTTCCCAGTTTCGCAGAAATGATATTAGGATTCAGAATCATCATCGTTAGGATTGTATTAGAGATTTTATGTTGGATCGTGTTGAGCCCAATAAGTTCGTGTTTATTAATATGAAAATGTGGGTTTTGAAAGTTGAGTGAAGAAAAATACTTGGATAATAGTTGTTTTATATTGATGCAAGAGTTGATTTGGGATATCACCAAAAATGTTGTTGTATTCTATTTCTTTATAGCAGATTCATAGTAAATTTTGATATTTAAATATTTTACATGGGTAGCAATTAGATTTGGAAGAAATTGATGGTTAGAATGCATATTCTACGAATAGGTATTTGAAATAATTGGATAAAATTCGATTCTGAGAGACAGTTCAGTGTCGTTTCATGGCTTGGCAGGCCCGAAGGCTTAAGGGTATAAATTGACACGATCGATTAAATTGAATTATTGATAAACTTAAATATATTTTTATTATCATCTAAATTTGACTAGAAAAAAAAACTTTAGATTAAGAACATATAAAAATAGAGTTGTTTTATAAGGTTTGTTTCTATTTATAAAAACATACTTCCTTTATATTTTTCAAAGACTGAGTTCCCTTGGAACCCAAAAAACACTACTAGAGAAAAAATACTAAAAAAATATCATTTCTTATATTTAGTTTTAGTGTGAAATATATATATAATCAAATTCCATAAAATTTTAAATTTCTTTATTCCTATATTGTGAAGAAACAAATAAAATAAGTTTAAACAAATATAAAAAATTAAGTTATTAAATAAATAAAAAATTATCCAAAATTTCTTTCATCCCATTTTTCCCTCTATTTTCCTGTTTCAAACTGAGTCTAAAAATGATCTCATATAAACAAATATATAAGTAATTCATTAAATTAAAAAAAGTGTGAAATTTTCTTTAAATCAAATATATATATATATATGTGTGTGTGTGTCTTTGTATGCCTTATCATGTGTGTCGATTGTCTAAATGTTAAGGTCTTATCTTTGTTTTCGCAGTGTCATTTAGTTTTATTGTATGAAGTGCTTTATTGCGATGTTTGGTTTATCGTCGGCTTATTCTGACGTAACGTTTTTAAATGTCTTATTATAATGTTTATTTATATGAGAACGATTACTCTTTCTCCAATTCGATTAGTAAAGATATTAAATTATGATCGTGTATCGTCTGATGAAGAAATGATTATAGGAGAATATTTTAGTAACATATTGCTCAAAATTTATAAATTTATCTTAACATTATATAATTAACTTAAATATTGTTTGTTTCATAAGCTATACTTTTTAACAATTTGTATGTTGAATGTTGATGTATCACAAGGTTGAATTAATAAAATTATTTTTAACAAAATATATGTAAATTTGATTTCAAACGTACCCCCTAAAGTGTATGAATGTTTATGTCATTTAAGCGTCAATCAGAAGACAAATAAGTCATTTAAGAAAACCGTTCTATACAGTATGCACCATTGGCACCGTTCAACTCAGCCACAATAAATGGTTAAACCGAGCATCCCAGCCGCCGTGGTTGGCCACTTGTCTATTCCAAGCCTGTTCTTGCCGCCCACTTTACCAATACACCGCACATCCTTAACCTTTGCCTCAAATCCAACGGTCAGAAGCATCCCATTTCGTTTACTTTAACTGAAAATCATCCAATCCAACGGCTCTGCCTCAGATAGCCTCGTCGCACCAGATGACAACTCCCTCTCCGACACATTACAGCTCACATTTTTAAAAACAACAGCTTTGCCAGCTCTTTTACGTTGACCACATCAAGATAGGCTTAATTTTATTTCAAAATAGAAAATGTTTTTCTTATAAATAAATCTCCCCTCTATAGTTTCGAATCTTAGATTCGATACCTAGAAAAGGAAGAAGGGAGAAGAAGAGGAAGGTACGAACTAGCGTCTCTACCTTCTGCATTTTCTGTCATTACATTTTTCTTTGTTTGAGTTTTTTGATTTCTGGATTTCTTCATTTTTGATGATCTGATGCTAATTCTGTCCTCACATTTTAGTTTATTTGTTGATTTTAAGGGCAAATAAGTCACAGAATTAGTCCCGGCAGAACGACTTTATTTTGATCGTGTGATGCAGAATTTTTCTTTATTGTGATGAGTTGATCTTATGATACCTGAAATTCCATTGAAATCTCTATTAAAGCTCCTTGTTTTTGTGGTGTTTAATGTTATGGTCTTGAATTGGTAGTCTTGTATAGTTTTACACTTTCTTACCCCAGAATGTTGGTTCTTTTTAATTAATTGGGATTTGGAATTGAAACTGGGTGTTAAGTTTGTGTGCTTTATATAGACGGAGTCCATGCAATGCACTGAGGGCGTAAGCTAAGGAGAATTATAATAGAGATTTGGGTCCACTTGCCCTTTTTCTCCTTGGCGGAAAGAAATGTAACTTATAAATTAAAGGAAAATGCAGATTTATATCTGCGAGTTTGAATATGGTTTGATGTGAAATTACTGAAGACGACTTATATTTTGATGAATTGCACCCTTTTGGCTCCTAGAACTATAGTTTGAAATTATGCAATTTAATGCATTACATTCATGCTTGTATTAGTACCGTATCATGATTTAGCAAAAAATTTCAAATCTCCTAATAGATGATTCTGCTAGGGAAAAAAATATAAAAAGCGAAGCAGGCATATTGGCTGTGCAATTATCTCTGTTCTCCGCAAAGGCATGTTATCAGTTCATATGAATGCGTGCTTTTTACTGTTTCTGGCATTTGATCTGTTCAGTACTTCTTTATAAAGGGAACATATTTGAAGATTTGAGTAAAGTATGAATTTTCCGCTACTTACTTCCTCTTGTTCTTTCTTAAAGAACATATTTGTGAGTTAGTAAAAGTAAAATTTCTATTCGGGCTTGATGTACCCCAATGTCTCAATGTTTTCTTCACTGCGCCTGGAATTTATTTGCAGTTTTAGTGAAGAATGGGCCGCGGTGTCAGTAGCGGTGGGGGACAAAGTTCTTTAGGCTACTTGTTTGGAAGTGTTGAAACTCCTAATAATGCCAAAGCTGCTCAAAACCCGGGGCCCGTTGCAAACAATGAACCTCCCTCCAGGGTCCCCTGCTCCCATCACGGCTGGATGGATAAAAAACTAAGCTGATTCCAGCAGGCATTAACAGCCATGTTTCAAACAATTATTTCCGGGCTGATGGGCAGAACTGTGGCAACTTTATCACGGTATATATCTGACTGAGACCTTTGCTTACAGATTATGTGGACAAACTTATATGATTATACACCAGTCATCCAGTCGTAACTCTTCCTGAATCCTTTTGCCCATCATATCTTTGGTCTTAAAATGGGGATTTGAACAAGCAATTTTTGTAAGGGTCTAAATTCCTCTAATACCTGAATTCCACAACTACTACAAATTGCTTGGGTTGATAACATGATACTTTCTCTGCCAGTTGAATCCATCTTGGGTCATTACTCTATAAACAAAGACACTCACCTGTTGACAATGATGGCTATTAACACTTGTCTTCCCTCTGAGTCTTGAATCTGGCTTTATAATTTCTCCCAGACCGGGAGAAGTTAACCATAGCTTTCTAGCTTATTTTCCTGTTCTTGGGGTGAACAGAAATGGAAGTGTAGTGCAACTGACACCTTGAATTTCTCCATTCTGCAAGTTTACTTCTTAGTGTTTTCTCTACCTCTGATACAAGAAAGTATTTGTAGTGCCAATCCTAGTCATTTTAAGCTACTACTAGTTGTTAGCCATTGTGTTGGTATGGGGATGCTCATTTCTCCACAATTAAATATTGGAAAATAGTGTTTCTTTTCATGTGATCATGATGTCATATTTTAAGCTTTTTGAAATAAAGCATTTTATTTCCTGACCTTTGACATTATAGTTGACAACATAAATTATTCTTAATGTAAGAAACATTTATGACTTGCATCATTGATATGCATCATGTTTATGGAATGCCTGGAGTGCGGGCGTCCTGGTGAGACCAAATTAGTCATATTGAAGATGATGACCAACAACAGCTAAATATTTTTATTTTTAGCCTCAACTCTCCAAATTATTTTTCAACCTCATTTTTTTATTTTAATTTGGTGATTATGGTGGCATCTGCATGTTGTCACAATGACATTTTTCAAATTAACCTAAGAATGTGTCCTGCCAATTCATCTTCCATCATACCTTTAATTGTTTGGTAATGTAGCCCGTGAAGTAACATTTATGGTATATTTTATATAGTTCCATTGCTCAAAATGAAGAAATGCTTGTCTTGCTTGAATCCAGCTCCGCTCGATCCAGTTATGTAATAGCAGATCAGGCTCCATGGCTGTATTTTTAAGTTTCCCTCCTGTGTTCTGGTCAAGTACAATGCTTTGCAGTAAGCATCTAACACTACTGGTAAATTCTGCAAATCAGAACCAGTCATCCGGCTACCAGTGGATGATGATCATGAGTCCTGCCTCCTTTAGTTCTGATGGAGCTTGGCCTCTGCTTTATCACTTCAGTTATTGCTTTATTATTACTGTTGGTCCTAGTATAATAGATTGGGCTTAGAATAAGGCATCTTGGTGCATTCTAAGATCAAAAGACACATTTTCAGTGCATATAATATATGATGAAAATTTCACAGCCCAAAGTAAAGTGCTGGACCATGTTGCTAGTTTTTCTTCCCTTTCCTCAGGCTAAAAAAAATGCTGTTGTTTTTACTCACTTCACTCATAGTGAGGAAACCTCCAGCTTAAAAAGGAAAGAGTAAGCTTGGTGAATACATGTCCAAAAAAAAAAAAACATTGACCATTTTCATTACATGTGCTGGGCAGTGCTCTTCCTGTTAGTTGTAGTTAAGGAATTGTGATGACTTACATATTTCTCCTTCTTGCCTGAGAATCATGATCTTCTTCCATGTTGTGTGGCAGTGTCGGAAACATGGTTTCTTGTGGATGCAGGACCGGCCATCCACCAAGGTCCATGCTGCTCCTGGTGGTGGATCTTCCCTAAGACTACCTCTTTACACAGAGGTGGTGGTGGCAGCTCAAATAATGTGTTTGGTTCTGGTGGTTAACACCATTCGTAGTTGGTAACAATATCAGTAATCTCAAAACTGTGAGATTTATTGTCGACCAATGTGGTAGTACGTAATGGTATTGTTGTGAGTTGTTTAACGGCCTGGATGTAAAAGTTCTTAATGCATCAGTTCCATCAATTGAATTTGTGTGACTCCTCTTTGCCTGACATTGCACGGCTTGGAAAAAAATAAAATTGCGCTGACTTTGACATTGCTGTCCGTCAGAGTTTCTAATACAGCGGATTTGAATACTCCCAGAGACGTCAGAGGGTTCCTGCGTCGTTAATTTGAGTCTTGTGGGATAAATCGGATATCTGTTGGCTTGCGATGCGTGCGGTTAGGAAAGTTCTAACACCCGGGATTGTGCAATACGAGTAGAAAAAAAGTTTGGAGTTTTCCACTTTTGAAATATGACTTATGCGGTCCCCATGAATACCCCACGCCCAGCAACCATGCGGATTATGGCTCGGTTATCAGTTCGAAGAAGTTGGTTGCGGATTGTTGAACTGGCTCAGTGAAATGCCTTAAAAGTCGTAAAACATAAATTAACCAAATTATGGGACAACTTGATATTAGTTTATGAAATACATTCTAAAACATTTTAATTTCGTTTTTAACAAAAACATGCTTTCCAAAATCATTTTGTTCCAATGCTGCTGATTGGTTGAAACGTGATATTGAAATGGTTAGACATGAGGAGGGGAAGGGGTTCGAGTCTACGAGAAAGCAATTTAATATATTGTATTAAAAAGTTTTTAGCTTTAAAAAAAAATATCAATTACAACAAATATTCTAGTTTAACATTAAAGAACTATGAAAATGTATTTGGTGAACTCAAATTCATGTGAATATTCATATTGTTACAGAAAAAACACATTTGAATAAGCTTAACCTATGCTCATCATCTCCCAGTATGAAATAGATCCTAGGGATTGATAATTTTCACATTTTATTTCAAATTCCTCTATATCATTCTAAATCAGACGCATGTCCAGTATGTGTTCTGAATTTTACATTTACGAATGTTTTGGCAGCTGAATTTTTAAATATATGAAGTAGCATTATATCTAGCTCAAAATATCAGCTAAAATGATAAATATATATTTTTTTATCCAAAGAGACGAAAATGTCGGATATCAATGCCTATCTATCATGTATCAATAGGCCTCGAAGCAAAATCCAGAAAAGTCATCATGTATCGAAATATCATTAAGATAAATCGAAATTTGATACATATGCACACGAAAACAAGACCCTTAGAAAATCACAAAAATACCAACCATCGATAAATTGGCGATATATGGTCGATTTTTGAAAAATTGGTCACCACTTTTGAAAAAGAAAAAGAAGAAAAAAATTTGAGAGAGGAGATGCAGTCCACATTTGGAACTTATAGGGTTTAAGATAAATCAACTGTGGATATGATGTTTGTGAAAAATGAATAATTTAGATCTAATCTTTTAATATAGAAATGATGGAATAAAAAACCTTGAAAGAACTCAAATGATGATAAGAATGAGTTATTTATTTTTATTATTTCAATTTATCCATTCATATTTATGTAGAATATTTGTTTCACATTTAAATAAAGCCATAATTTTTAATAATATTATAAAACTGAATTCTTACTTAATAATTAAAAATATGAGAATATTGCAATAAAAACTAATATTCAACCCTGTTTGCACTAGGGTAATTTTTAATTTTATATGAGTGTTTACAAGATTTAGGTTTATTAATGATACTACCTTTAATCGTAATGGTTGATATTAATAAATTATTTTTATAGTCGAATAAAAATTAAACATCTCTTTATTTAACAAAAAACACCATTTCAAGTATAGCTAAAAATAAAAACTGTAAAAAAAAAAATAAAAACTAGGCTTTTTATTTAAATACTATTATCACGAAATCTCTATATAAATTATTATAGGATATTATCACTAACAAATGCATTTTCTTTAATTATATCCATTTTTACACATTTTAAGAAAATATTTTGTTAGTATATTTTATTGATATTTATATACAAATATTATCAATAACAATGGTATTTTATATATTGCATTAAAATCAGTATTGATATATCTTATTTTACAACATTTAGTATTTTTAAGGAATACAAATTTTTACATTACGTTATAGACATAATTTCCCGATAAATGTATTGCATTATTATTATAAAAGTAAAAATAAGTTCTATATCTACGTAAAATTAAGAACAAATAAATAAATAAAAACCTAATAGATCTCATTTTTGTTCTATTTTTCATACTTTTATTTGCGAGAGGATGAATGATTGTTTGACCATTATTGGTTTGAAAACACCAATTCCATAATTTTCTTCCATAAATATAGGTTTTATTTTCCAATATAATGGTTTATTCCACATCTATGTAAGTTTGTCTTTGATTTTTCTTTGTTTTTTCGTGTTTTGTCATCGACCTGCGATATGTTTGTCGTGACTTTGTTACGAGTGGGTGGATTGTATGCGTCGATGGTTGGAGTTTATTCATTGGGTTTTTCGTTGGCAATTGAAGTGACAAAGTTCAATCATTGAGTCATTAGATCGAATCGCGTTAGTTGGTATGGTGCGAAATATGAGATCTCATTATTCTTCAATATTCTACGGATTGTCAAATATATGTGAGTCGGGAATGTTTTTTGTTATTAGAATTAGATGTTATTATTAGTTTTAATGTTTTTGTAACTGATTTTATGTTTCATTTAAGTTTCGATGTATTAATAACTTGAATAAATAAAGTTATATATATATTTTTAAAAACAAGCAAATAAAGAAAGTACCAATATCTTGGTCAATACAGTATTCCTCCAAGTAAATGAGAAGAAAAATAAATAAAAGAAAATATAGGAATATAAAATCAGATTTGAAGCAAATATTTTCTCTTTTTCCAACTTATGTCACTTGTTTTCCTTAATTATGCAAAACTAAAATATTCAAAATATTGAAAAATTCTATAATTTAAACTCGAAGCATTTTCTTGGGAACCTACATAGCTACAAAAATTTAAAATGTTATAAATTTTTTTGTTTAATTTAATTATTTGTTTTCGCAAAACCAAATATGTTCCATTTAAAAATAAAATTTTCTTAATATTTCCAATAACCAAATATGGTCATGTTTTTTGAGTTGGGATTAAGTTAAAACAAAAACATCCCCATTTTGGTAAAGGGGAGGAAAAGAATAGAGTAAATGGCTAAACCTAATGAAGTTTCCACAAGAATATTTATTCATTTACTTTATAATTCCACTTGTAAAACTGAAAAATTTAAATAATTTTTACTATATTTGCCTATTTGATAGTCCTCCATAAATCGGATAAGGAGTTGGGCCAGCTTCCAACCCGACCCAATCCATTTGGATCAAAACACCCGTCTAGTTTCCAGACGGTAGTAACCGTCTATAATAGAAACTCACACTTGGTTATGATTTAGGAATTTACTAGCGCCATCTTCCAAGGTAGGGTTTTCTCCTCCCTCCTCCGCTGCTGCAAAAACAACTAGGGTTTCCAATTGGGCGTTCGGTAGAAGAGCTTCGACAATGACGACCATCGTACCTACTTCGAGGAAGATCAGCGCTTTCCGTCGTCGATACACCGCCGAGATTTCCTGGGCCGACGCCGGTCTGAAAATTTTTATTGCCCGCATGTTTTTCTGTATGTAATCTGTGGGTTTTGGTGAAAGTCTTCCTTTCGGTTTTTTGTTTTCCGTGATTTGTAATCACTGGCTAATCGAGTGGGGAATTGATCCCACATTCTTGTCTAGAACCAGCTATAATTATGTGAATCATCATTCTTCCAGGGATGATTCATAGTCAGTTCGCACTCTTGGCTGCTATACTGCGTAATCAAGCCCTTTCTCAGGCCCCATTTAGCTAGGTGTTCTATTGCGACTCCTGGGATTGAAACACGGGAATCTAACACAAGCACGGCACCGAACGCCAAAATCCCGGGAATTGATGTTTTGAGATTATCATATGTTTATTTTTCTACCAGGGGCTTTGGATTATAGTATTATTGTGCAATAGGTCTTTGCTAAAGTTAGTTGTTGTGAATTCATTTTATCTAGTTCCCCGTGCTTTTAGTGATTTCCAGGTTGCTGGGCGCCCCAGGTGACTAGATATACTCAGACTCAGAATGCATGGTGAGGGCAGATGGATTGGATTTGGCATCATTGATGCTCACTTCTGCTGACTTGATGTTTGCCAAGCATCGGACTAAGAGTACAGTTTTTAGCATAAATTTCATGGCTCAGATTGTTCTTAAAAATGGCATTGGATGTACATATGGGCCAGAGCAAGAAGATAAAAATAAGCTAAAACAAATAATTGTTAAATAGGAACCAAAAACTTGTCTTGACGTTCACCAGAAGGAAGAATGCAATATTTAGTAAGTTTCCAGATGTAGGACAGGAGATGCTACTGACAAGCAAATTTTCATCCTGTGATTTTTAATGCAATGTATATGTATTGGTAATCCATTATTTTCAACTGTTAACAAGATGATTGATTATGGGACTGAGGATTTGTCACATGTTCATCTTCACTCATGCAGGCTAAGTGATTCTGTGCATGGAAAATTTACAAAGTTCTAAATGGGCCAAAGTGGACTTGGTCAATCGAATTATGCAAAAACAAATAAAATAAGATGAAGTTCCTCTTTATATAAACAGTATCTGATCTATCTATTTTTAATCTCAGATCTTGAGTGCATCTTCACTGTCATATGTAATCTTGTCGCAAAGACTGAAAGTCCAGATGAAGCATTGGAGATGGCAAAGCTTATATCTGCTAAAATTACCTCAACAACCAAAATGACAAGCCTGCATTATGCTTGAAGATGTAATTTTGCTTCTAGTTTTTCCTTTTTTATACTCATACATTAACATATTTCTGTCCATGCCTTTTGTTTTACCTTTTGTGACCTCTTGTATACATCCTGTGTGTGTGTTGGTGTTGTAATTCTTTTCTATTTTAATATATTCCCTTCTATTTTTCTTTCCAAAAAAAATGTATCAATGCTGGAATTAGAAGATATAATTTCACTCATGGTTGCTAGTTTATCATGTGTAATTATTGAGGCACTAACTCATTTTTGTCTTCCACTTTTCTTTTTTCAGATTGTTTAATCTTTACACCTATTGGAGAACTATACAGCCGATCTTTATGTTTATATGAAGGCTCTTAATTTTGGCTAACAATGGGAAAGTCACCGAACATATTATACCTTCTTTCAAGATGATGGATAGCTTCTGAAAGAGTGGAATATCGGATCTTGGATCAGAGAGCTCTCTATCTCAGCATCTCTAATATTCTAAAAGAAAATAAAAGGTAGAGTCCAGATAATTCTTCTTTTTCTATATCACTGCAACCAGTTCCTTTTTTGCGATTATATCTTTTAGGCTTGATTTGGTTAATACTTTCTGTTTTTGGTCTTTCAAAAGTGAAGTCTTATATAAAAAAAATAGAAACTTGGGTGCAAAATATTTTGACTCCATTTTTATGTCCTAAACTAGCTTTCAAAATTTTATAATTTGAGGCAGTAAATTGTTTTTGATACTCCTCAATTTTTTAAAAAACCATTGCTAAGCCTTTAAAAGTTCTTATATTTCATCAAGGAGTTACTACTATTTATCTTTTTGGTTTTTAAAAATAGAAAGTAGGAAATGTATCCAAACAGATACTTGGTTATTAATTTTCTAGTCAATTATGTTTATAACTTTGGTTTTTATGTATATATATTTTAATTTTTTGTTTTATTTATAGCTTGGGAAAGGATTATTTCAGTTCCTGGACTAAGTACTTAGCAACCTTTCTGGAGAAGATGTGTATACCATGAGAGTGAGGCTAAGGAAGAAGCTATCCGCACGATCATAGAATTTGTGAGGGCACCAGACATGTTTCAGGTATGTACTGATGGTCTTAATTTTAGAGATCTTGAGATGAGTTCTATGTAATTTTTCATGTTGGATGTGCATATTCTTTCTGTTGATATGTTCCCTGAATTTGTTCTTTGTACACTCTCTCAATTTTAGTTTTATCTTTCTTCCAACTTAAACCTGGGCTGCGTATTGTTTTATCTATAAAGCTCATGGAGTGGCCTTTAATAATTGTAATGCGATCATCATCTGCTGCGGAGTGATAAAGTCACTGAATCTTCTTACTGCAGTCCACACACAGATTACCCCTCATTTCCCACAAACACTGACTTCGACTAATGATAAACATTAGCCCATCAAACAAACATAGCACCATGCAAGCAGAAGTACACACACATACACAACCCTCCCATCCCCAACCCACTTAAACAGATTACTGCTCACTTTCCCCAACTACTGACTCCAAGTAAAGCTGAACATAAGCCGATAAAAAAAGACATAGCTCCATGCAAGCAGCAAATACATGTCAGAATTAATCTGCAAACGACTCATTTTGAAAAATCTACAGTGTTAGCACTCGAGCATAAAAGATATGACAAACTAGTCATAAAATCATTTAAATCAGTACTGGTTTGTGGATCAGACCACATGGAAGACAACTAAGCACTTCAAATGGAACAGGAGTACTATCTCAGCAACTTACAACTTAGATGCATGACTACAACCCAGCTCATAGTGGTAGAAGATTAATCGATTTTTAGGGGGCGAATACTCCAGCTTACGGTGGTAGAATAGTAAATACATTCCAGAACCTTCATTCAAACTTTCTAGTATCCAGTTGAAACCCAAATAATGAAAGGGAGCAAGAATTTTGTGGCATAAACAATTTCACTAATTTGTAAACTAAAGAAATGGTTATAAGCTTTTCCTCTCTATTTCAAAGCTAGAATCATCTGGAAACTTCTCAAGTGAAGTCAGTTGGATCTTTAACTGTGGCATAGGGAGCACCCTGGAGGAGATGAGAAATTAGCAGCTGACTTTTAACTACTGACTGATGAATGTATGGTTCTGATCTTGGCTCTCTTTCTTTTGAACACAGATTTACTTGATGATTAACTTAAACAAAGACTTTGATGGATGAAGGAGATCTGAGAGACAAAACTCTTTTAAGGGTGATTTATTCAATAGATGAGGAAATTTGTAGGATCTTTATGTGTGTATTTTTCAGAGAATAATATAAAAAAAAGAGGACTAATCTAAAGATTGAAACTATAAGAGATTTCTAGAGTCCTGGAAATGTCACCTGGGTGTTATGGTGCTTGGATGATTATTGGATTAGTAATGTTTTCAAGCATGGCTTGCCCTTGAAGCCTAGCTCAAGTGGTAAAGGGATGGGATGGGGGGTTATGGAAGGGTTCCAGGTTTGAGTTCCGATAAAAAAAAGAGGGAAAAACATTTACTATATAAGAAAAAAGTTTTCAGGCATGTTTTGCGTGTGCTGTTGTTTGTTCCAGGGGTGGTGCCATTGTTACTACTCATGGTTTTTCTTACTATACTCAAGAGGCCTCTTATTCTTGATGCTGGCATGCATGCACCACCTGTTATTCTTTTATTTTTTTTTTCAGTCTTGATTATTTGTATGGATAGTGGCCCAAATACCTTTTTCTCGTTGTATTACAGTGTGATCTGCTGATATGCCTGCAGTGGACAATTGAGAAAGACACTAAATATGCATTGGTCTATCAGCTTCTGGAAGATTTTTCACTCAGAGGCTTGATGCCTATTTAGATTTTCATGCTGCTAACTCTACTTTACTTAAGAGCTATGGTAATTATTTTCTCTTGCAACATTAAAACCTTTACTGGTGTAACCTCCAACTTAAAGCTTTAATTTGGAATTTGTTTATGGGAATGTTACAGGTCTTGCATGAAGACTGTATAACTAAGATGAGGTTGATGTCTCTGGTGGATCTTGGCTTGGATGAATCTGGTCGAATTCCATATTCTCTCATTAAAGACACACTTCGGGTAAAAGCTTCTTTACTCTTTTTTGCCCTCCTCTGATCTGTTGTCCTTTCTACAAGTTGGTTAATTTTATTAGTGCAAGTTTGTTTGCAGATTGATGATGATGAGGTGGAACTCTGGGTGGTTAAGGCAATAACTGTTAAATTAATGGACTGTAAGATGGACCAAATGAATCAAGTTGTGATTGTGAGGTACTCTATTTATTTCCCTTTTGAGTTTCTGATTAGTTCCACTTTGATCAAAGAAAAATTATACTATGCCATTGACCTTGATTTATACACTATTAACTGGTTTCCATTTGGGTCTGATATGATTAGCCGCTGTACTGAGCGTGTATTTGGGCAGCAGCAGTGGAAAAACCTTCGATCAAAGCTATTGACATGGAGGGTAATGATGTCCTAGAATTAATGATTGTGTTTGTTGTCATTCCATTGTCAATATTTGCCATCACATTATTATTTCCAAAGTCATTCAGCTGGTATCGTTCTTTTTCTGAACCTTTGCTTGCACAATTGATGGTGTGCCTTTTGATGCATTTGATTCTGTTGGTGTGGAAATAGTTGAGAGATAAAGGCCAATATGATTGCCTAATATATTTTTGGCTTTATCATTATGTATTTTCAACAAACATGTTTGAATTTCTTTAATGGGTGTTTGTCTATGTTCAACGCATAATTTCATTTATGTTCTTCTCTCTAGGGTAATATTGCAAATGTCATCAGTACCATCCTAGCTACCAAGGTCAGTGAAGATGCCTCCCAGGCAATACAAGGCTTGACGATACGTTAAGTTAATTCTCTTTTTGGTCTATCAGGCATTATCTAGAGATAGGTTAGTCGGAGGTTGGGGCTAAACTGAAGTGCAACCGAGTTTCCTTTGATTTCTTTTTTTTTTTTTTTTGTTCCTTCTTTTTACAGAGTTTTAAGTTATTTTTTATCCTGCTTTTTCATTAAATGACTACATGGATAGCGTGTATCATTCACAAACGTGTATTGTATTTAAAAGTTTTGTTGGATTGCTTCTCCCTTCAACTTGTGTGGGATCTCTCTCTCCTCTTGATCACCTTTCTACTTGATTGCCCATATCTTTAATGAGGTGTTGGAATAAAATAAAAATTGCCCATGATAACCACCATGTCAGACATGAGACACGAGTAAAACACAGGTCTTTCAATGTTGAAATTCAGGAGAAGAACACGAGAATAATCCGTCTCTCATGTGAATTAGGTAGGCTTCACTAGTTGATCATGCTTTGTGTTGGAAGACATTCAAGGCAAAATCTCTGTCGTATTGTGGGGTGCAATGAATTATAGCGGCCTATATATAGGGATGACAAAGTTTGTTCACATTACCACCAATCTATTATCATTATTCGAGCAGGAATTATTTACAAATGAAGATTTCACTAGAGTCCCCCATAATATATATAATATAACTAGTGGGAATTAGGAGGTCCTTGGAGTTGCCTCTTGACGAGGCCAGTGTAAATACCTCGTTCTGCTTAGAAGCCTCATGGTTGCCACTTTCTGCAATTCTGCCGTCAGATATTACAGCAACAATGTCTGCACTTTTAACTGTTGAAAGCCTGTGTGCTATTACCAGAACAGTCCTGCCCCTCATCAGTGACTCCATTGCATCCTGCAGAATTGGTTAATCAAGCAACATCATTTTATCAGTTCCCTAAATCATGCACAGTTGGCATACCCCACTAACTTAACTACCTTTCCTATTCTTTCTTCCATTTCGTTTCTTAATCTTCAAAACATTTTAGACGTCTCTGTTGAAAAGAAATTTCAAAATGAAAAAGGGTAAAATGGTTCACATAAACTGCCTATCATGGAGGAAGAAACAAAATCAAGCTGATATTTTTTTTTTCTGTCCTTTTGTTCATAAAATCACATAAATTAGGCATTATCTAATACAAACTTGCATATTTTCATTTTCTTTTATCCCCAAGAAAATTATACTATATCGCAGACTAGAAATTTTTTCCTTTTTCTTATGTGTATATATATGGTCATTAGTGATAGCAGCCATTAAACTTGGGTTGACGATTTAAAGTATGTTTTGCCTTACGTTTTTAAAAACTGCCATATCAAAACTATTATATACGAAAAACAATGGTTAACACGTTACTATCGCTATTTGTTTGAAAAACACGTAAAAAAAAAAACTAAATTGAAGACAAAGAACATTTTTCAAAGAACACCAAAACGATGTTTCTCCGCAAGCTAAAATCGTTTCAAGAGCGAAATTTAAGCAACCAAACAGGCCCAAAAAAAAAAACTCTTGCGGCAGCCATAGAAGAAAACCTCAAATGCCTACTTGATCAATGGGGGATTGAGAATGCTACTGACAGAATTAAAGCAGTGGGTTAAAATGGGGCTGTGGTTGGTTCCACTATATTACTTGATCAATGCATTTTAATGCAAGTGAGCTTTCAGACAAGCATAGTATCTAAGGTATAGGTAATGCCTTAGTAGATTCAGAGTGCCACATCAGCTTGAATGCTGGTGTAAAATTAGTACTTTCTACTTTCTAGCTTAGAATTTGTAAGTTTGTCAATCTCACCTGAACAAGGTATTCACTCTCAGCATCCAGAGCACTTGTTGCTTCATCTAATAGCAAAACTTTGGGGTCCATCAGAGCGCTCTTGCACTGTAAATTTTGTTTCTACCTCCTGGAGAGTCCTCTGTCACGTTCTCCGACAACAGTTTTATATTTTTCAGGAAATTTTTCTATGAAATCATGGGCATTAGCCATTTTCTGCAGTTGTCATGACTCTCTGTCAGCGCGTACAATTGCCGTGCAAACCAAACTACAGTAGGGAAAAAGCAGAAGAAGTTGCTGAAAAACTCACGGCTGCATGTTCTATTTCTGAACTGCTTTATTTACATCATGACCATAGGCAATGTTCCTCTCTTCCACAGAGCAATTGAAAAGCACTGGCTCCTGGCTCACTATACTTATCTGTCATTTTAGAATGTGGAGACTTAAGGGTGTTAGAGGTCTCTAGACATCAAAATGACAGACATGTATATTGAAAATTTTCATTCTAATAATTCATAAAGTTTAATTTATACATCAATTCATGTTTCATAGTCCTCATTGTAATGAATATTATTTGAGTAGAGATCACTATGAACAAGTCAGTTAATTTTTTAGTTCTTGACTAAATGCTTTTCTTTGGCTTTCTACATAAAGCAACCCCTCCTTTCTCCTGCTATTGGCTGCATAAAAGCTTATGAGACCAAGATAAACTGCCATAACTACTATAACAAGAATTTTCAGGGCCAGGATTACCTTCTTGTGCAGATACTTGTGTGATATTTCCACAAGAGGAACCCCGTTTAGAAAGACATCTTCCCTGGAGGAGGGCCTGGCAAAACCTCTCAATTAGGGGCTTGCACTGTCGCCTGCACAAACAAACAGAGTTAAATGAAGTTGTTACTAACTCTGCTGATCACTTGTTTATCTTGTCCTGGCAAAAATGAAGTCAAAAGGAATAGGCAATGGCCTAACAGAGAAAGAAGAATGATAATTACTTTTCCGCCGCCACTTGGACCAACAAGGGCTACTTTTGAACCGGGCTCTAGTTTCAATGTTATTCCCTGCAATTGAAACAAGGGTTGTTACATACTAAGATATAGTAAAATTTTCAGTTCTAGTCATCTGTATCATGCTAATGTTTATGCAACAGACACTGTAAACATATTAAACTCATAATATGATTAGCCAGTTCCAGTGTGGAATTAAACATTTTAATCCGATAAATTAAGGATAACTTTTGATTCCTACAAGGACTATTCCATCCCAGCTAGCTGTTAGCCTCCCAAGTTCCATTTTCTTTCCTTCACAGCTCTTCAACAAGACAGAGCAGCCTATTTCCTTTTCATCTTGGTATTCCAAAGCCTAAGGGCCAAGGGAGGGGCGGGGGCGGGCGAGAGAATAAAACATACCATGGTATTTATGTGGATTGATTCTAAAAAAAGAATTATTGGTTTGGTAGAAAGAAGCATATACTTGGTTTTGAAAGGTTGTCCAATTTCAGGACACACGCATCAATGTTGATAGTCTTCAGAACTCAATATATATAAACTGCCAAGCCATTACCTTGAGTATCATATGACTTAGGCCGAGAATATGCAAACTAAATGTCATCTAATTCCACATCTCCATCTGGATTCCTGCTCCACTAAGCCCACATTATCATCAACAAGCCAACACACGGCACACTGATATTAGATTCTTCTAAAATACCCTCAGTTTGATTTCCTAAAACGGTTGTTCTTAAAAAAAATCCTCAGTTTTGTTTCCTAAATCAGTGATTGTATTGCACAGATGCATATTAAGAGATAGAGTGATGTTGGTTAACAAACCCTGAGGGGCACTTATTCCCTGATATTGGCATGGTTGAGACACGATCTAGTAGCTGAAAAACTCTCCTACTTGCACCTGCAGCTTTCATTCCAGCTGTATATAGTCCTACCAGTGAGGATATTGAGGATCGAACTGCATTTCAACAGTTTTAACACGTTAAATACTTTAGTATCCAAAAGCTTCTGAAAATAAAGTATAAGCTGTGAATTTCATATCTCTCATGTTAAGGAAGTATATAGATAAATACTACTGCAAATCAGTCTAAGATTATTGGTTTTGAGTTAAAAGTTTACATATTTTCCAAATTCCTTCTGTGTTCAATCCAAAATATCAGAAGTGACACAAAATCTACCACTTTTTGCAGAGAGATACAGGAAGGCACCCAGAGACAATACAAAATAAAGGATGTGAGTGCACCAGTAGTAATTGAGTGTGCTATTGTCAAGGTAGCTCCATAAACCATCACGGTAACAAGAGACAATGTGGATGCTGCACCTATTCCTCCATAAAATAGAGCAATTAATTTCTGAGGCAGGAAATAGTGTTAGTCCAAAGCTCAAAATCCATGGATCATTATCTTAAAAGCATGACCAAAAAATAAAAATAAAATCAAGAAACTCACAGCTTGTCTAAGTCCAAGCTTTAGGGTCTCATCAACTTTTTCTGAGTAACTTGAAATTGCATATCCTTCTTGAGCGAAAGACCTCACTGTCCGAATGGCCCCAAAAGATTCCTATAAAGTATCAATTTTGCTTTAGCAAACTACCACTTGAAAAACTCAGAAGATAAACTGACAATTACTCACTGGTATGCCCTTTGTCTAATGTAAAACAGAAGGATTCAACAAAATGTCTAACTTGTCTAACCGTATTATCTCTCAGTATACATGTTATAGATAACAGAAAAACAAGAAAATACTCAACATGGACTTTAACTTGGCTCTGTTGCAGTCTCTTGATGGGTTTCAGTTTAGCTGGTTTAAACTTCCAATACATAATATTAATTCAGAATTCTTCCATGAAAAACAAAAAAAACGCCAGGGGTTCATTGGGGTACACATTTTATCAAATAATAAGATTGTAAAATGAAAATAATTATATGATATGATTTCCAAGATTCACAATTACTAGAATGAAATAAAATGAAATCAGAATTGAAATGCTGCCTACAACCTCTGCCTTGGAGGAAGCTTCTGCGGCTGCATCTTGAGTTGTTTTTGAAAGTTCACGAAGATAGTGGCCAAATTTACGCGCAGCAACTGAAATGACTGGAAAAACAGCCAAACCCAAAACTAGGCAGGGAAAAGAAAATACTCCCTTGCTTCAAAACTATTTATTGCAAATGCTTACGTGTTAATTTCCAGGATGATGAGAACATGAAGCAAAGGCCAACAGCAGCAGTTGTTATGCTTGTAAGAGCTGAAGAGAGATTGGTAGTTGCCGCGTTTTTTATGATCTGGGAGTCTTCAGATAGCCTGCTTAGGAGTTCCCCCGTTCGAGTAACATCAAAGAAAGCAATTTCCTGTGAATCCAGTCAAACATCAGGTATGCCAAATTATACTAGTGCAATGGCTTAAAAACTGGTTATATGTTACAAATATATCTGATGTTCTTTGTGATTAAAAATTGGTGAGGTTACCTGATTAATGAGATGACTGAATAAGTCCTTTCTCAAACGAGCGACAACTTTTCTTAATTAACAGAAGAGAAAAGCCATTCTCAACTACTGTACACAGAGAACTGAAAAGAAATGAAGATGAGATTAATCACACAAGAAATTGTATTAGCTGTCAACAAAAAACCAATTTGGGCTAGGGAAATGGATATGATAATATGATTTTCTTGCATCCGAAAGGAGAAATAGAGGAAAGAAGATTGCATTTTTTTTTTTGTTTTTTTGCTTTGCTAATCACTAATGCCATCTAGGAAGAGATCTTTAACTCAAAGGTGGGAATAGATTTGTACAAACCTAACATTAATAAAAGAAACTCCATGATAGAAGCATAAACAAGCATAGAACCAAATAGATCAACAAAATTTTTCTTAAGCCCCTCTTTAAAGTACAGGAATTGCTTTCAATAGAGGAGGGTGCATAGGGATGAGTTCGATTTTTTGTAGATCAACAAATGCCCTCAAAGAAATGTTAACAAAAAATAAAAAGATTTCTTTAGCAGGAAAAAGGAAACAATAATCTCACTTCAAGTCTTCCTTGAAATGAACAAAATAACAATTGCCGTAGGAAATACAAAGGCTAAGGCATTATCTGGAGTATCCAAACACAATGAAGATCAAAGAAGAGAAACTATGGTGTAATTAGCCATACCCTAATACAACTATCAGCACAATATCTAGTATAGCATTCTTGATAGCAGCCAAGGCTTCAGATTGTTGTTCAGGAGTCCTTGCATCTCTTGATACAATGTCTATTATTATTCCGCTGTATTTTGGCTGTAACATAAGACATTAAATGTAAAACACAACAAAAGAAGAATTATAGGAGCAGAAACCAAGTCGTATATTCAATTTTGCCTTTCAATTTTATGGCTTGTGATATGATCTTACATGAATATTTCTTCTGCAATCTATCTGAATAGAGGAGTTAAAGAAACAGATATCACCAGTATATGTCAATCCCATTTGCAGCAAAGATACAACTATTATAGTTAAAACTAATGTTTTTGTGGCTTAATACATTGATAGATTTCATGGAAAACAAATAGTCATACTCCAAGCGACAAAAAAAAAAAAAAAAAGGAAAAAAAGAGGAGAAAGATATAAAATCATGTAAGTTTTGGAAATCCTAAAAAGAATTCAATTAAACACTTCCAACTTTCATATAATAAGCTAGTTGATATAAGGAACGACGCAACTGTAACACCTACATGAGTATAAGCAAAGAACTTATGTGGTCCAATATAATGCTGAGTGAACCTAGAGACCTTGCTCTTTTAGTCTCCTGGTTTTAATCTGGAGGAACAGCTGTTTTTATGGACTGAAAATTAAGATTTATAAAATGAGATCAACTTTTTAGTTTGACTCTGAAGCCGCTGTCATGTAACTTAGAAAAAGCTAGCATTAGACAGTCAAAGAGAAAAGGGCTTGCAAACGAGCAGATTAGTAATCCTCATTTGTTTGAGGGACACTGGTTTGACATGGATTTGAAAGACTTCGAGCTTTGTAATTCCGAGCAAAATCTTAACTATTATGTAAAAAGTTATGGAGGAGAAAGAAAAAAAAAGATGTGTACATGACATGGTATCAAAGGTGGGCAATGGCTTTCCATTATTGATCTTGAACCTCAAGTCAAACAGAAAGAGGTTGATTCCAATAGAAGACTTGTTCTTGTAAAATGAAGGAGCATACTACATGAAAGTTCCAGATTTTGGCATTCATCACATAGCCAACACCATTCATAAGCAGGCTTTTCTTTCTTTCTTTCTTTTCCTAAATCCCAGTGAAATGAAGCACAAGAGAGACAGACCATAGGCATCAGTACAAAAGAAAACTTACAATCATAACACTTGATGTGGATTGTATCAGAAGTGCGATGGTGGCTATAATTAGCTTCCCAGCATAAGGCTTTGCCTGGAAATCGAAGATGCAATCAACTTAATGTATACAGAAATGTCACTCAATCTCCAGAGAAAATTACAAAAGCAGTCCTCTCTTACCAAGGAAAATACTCTGAAAAATCCAATTTTTGCTGCCTGTATTAGCCAAAATAAAATCAAGCTTCTATTAAAACTGCTTCTGATGTGAGTTGAACGGAAATATGGATTCAAACAACACAAATAACAATCACCTGATCTGAATCTCCATTCTCAAGGTCTGTCAGGGGATCATTGGCAGCCTGCTCGTCATTCTGGCTTTTTCTCTGCCTAGAGTGATTAAAGTGAATAATATAGCTCAGATAAATAGTTTATATTTAAATTTTTGAGTGAATCAGCTTATCTGAAGAAGGTAGTTACCCATGTCCATAGATGTGGCAGCTCATCATCTAGACTGTAGGATTACTAAACTACATCATCAAAATTACACTTACCACCAACTCAATTTACCTTGTATATTAAGCTTATTTTCTTGAAATGACATTGACAAGGAAGGGAAGGCTTTTTTCATCATTCTAAAGAATGATGAATCAACAATTAGATTGGAATATTCATCCAACAAAAAAATTGTAAGCCCCTCCTCCTTTCCATGCGGATGTCTGATCCCACGACGCGTCTTGGGCTTAATGGGCCATCATAACTTTAAAACGCATTTACATGATTAAGAGAAGTCCACTATATATTTTGTGTATAATATCGGTTCTCAGATTAATCAGCCTGGTCAACAATAACCCACTGTAAGTGTACTGTATGAGGAACTTCTTCCTTATCCATGAGCCTAAATTTGTGTTAAAGAGTTAAATGTTAAAACCAGTCTCCTTGAGCCAAGAAGAAATTAGGAACAAGGCAAAGTGGTTAAAAATGGAGCTGGACTACAGAAAAAGAAAAGAACAGCCAACTTCTGGATTATAATGGAAAAGAAATTATAACCAACCCAGAAAACAAAGTAGTAAACTTAACATGGACAAGAAAACTGAAAAAACCCATCAAAGATCTTGATTGCATGACAACAGAGCATGAGGTTAAGTAAAGAATTGCACAGTATACCAGCACAAGCCTTTTAATGAAAATTACAGGGGACAAAAAACAAAATAACTAAGAAAAAAAAAACCCTGCATGTTACTACTCAAAGAACACAAAACATGATGTAAGTACAAATAAATGAAGAAAGAAAACCAAATGGGTTCTTAGGAAACTCACCTCCTTTTTTCTTAAAAGAGGGGCGGTGCTCTCATTACCAGAGGCCATATTCAGTTTCTTATTAAGTTTTCTGAATGCTGTATCGGTGTGTATATATCCCACAAAGAGGGTACATGAGCTGCAAGTTTCAATCCAAATTCCAAACATTTTCCTGGAAAATTAGAAAAGCGTGGCAAAGCACCCTGTAGAGAAGTTAAGGAAAAAGACAACTGGGAAAAAACAAAACGAAAGAAAGGCTTGTTGCGCTTGAGGTGAAAGTGGGGTACTTAGCTCCATTGACCTGTAAAAACGATCGCAGGCTTTGATACGATTGGAGGTGGAAAGGAAAGGCGGGGCAGGACGTCACACCCCTTTTATTATTATTAATTACTTTTAATTAATCATGATTTTTTAAAGGGTAGGTATGACGTATGAACTTTCAATTTGAATGGTGAAGACAGCATTCAATTTCCTTGTCTTGACAAAGTAATAACTTAAATAGACTTCTTTTGAATGAAGTCGGCGATAAATAATTTGGAACGGGACTACTTTTCTCCAATTTGAAACGATGCTTTATTGATTCCTCTGTCATTTGGAAAAATGATCCTTTTTAGTCAAAATTAAACATAAGGCATGCTTAACTCAATGGGTAATTCTGTCAAAGTTTATAAAATTCAAGGAGGTGAGGGACCTAAGTAAGAACTTTAATGAAAAAGTTTACTATATTGTAACAAAATATTTAATTATAAAGAAAAAAACAAAACCCATTATTTCTCAATGATAGGGTCTATTTGCTAATGTTTTTGTTGTTGTGAAATCATTTTTTTCTATAGGGTATACATACCGAATTTAATTAAAGAAATTATAATAAATTTTATGATTACATGTTCTCGGGATCACCCAAAGGGGTATATTGTTTTCGATCTTATTGTCTCTAAGGAGAATATTTGTTGCCAACTATCTCACTAGAGAGTGACTCAACCCAAAGGAAATATTTGATTACTTTAGGATTTTAATACTTTAGGTCAAAGTCACTAAAACAACTTTAGTATTAGATTAATATTCTCTCAAGGATGAGAACTTATACAATATGATTCTCTCTGAGGAAAATCATGACCATGTATGCTATAGCTTATATCATAACACACCGTAGGTTCTATATATCCAATGTGTAACCACATAGACTACTAGTGTGGTCTATCATGAGAGTTCCGTTCCAATGACAAGGGTATAACTTTTAAATGGATTCGCCTATATCGATAAACCAATTATGAATATCTGATCAATGTGTAAGAAATTCAAGACTTAGATTTTTCTTAGGCATCAACAGCTTAAACCCATTGATCTAAAACCCATTCAAATTCAATTTCTTTTCTGATAATAGTAAGCACCTCAAAACTTTTATTGCCGTCAATAGCTATTAATGAAGCATCCAATTTATCAACATCTTAATTTCTCTTTTCTTTTTTTCTTCTTTTCAAGGCAATCTTTGATCAAATGCATTTTTTCACGACATTGATATGTATCATTTGCGCTTAATATTCCCTCTTAACTTCGATATGCTCTTACCTTTATTCTATATTTTTGATCTCTTTTCTCTAGTATCCCATGAATAACAAGCCCTTCACCAATCATTTTTTGACATCTTGCACCGAATTTATCAAAATTTTATTATCACATATATCTTTCTTCTTAGTATTTTTGATTGGGTTTATTATTTACTTCTTATGAATCAACGAACTACCTATAGCTTAATACATAAGTTGTCATCATTTTTTACATACAGATGAATTGGTTTGAAATATACTTCTTTTCATCAATTATATAAGAGGTAAAGATTTATAAAAGGATATTAGATCCTGACTCATTTCTCCCATTTGCATGGAAGATATCAAAATTTATCTTGAATTTACCAGTTAAATCCGGAGACAATATACCATAATATTATTGATCATTATTTGATTTACGAAATCATTTCATCTCAATTGAAAAAGCAAATATCTTCTCAGGAAGAAATCAAGTTCTGCTTTCACGTGATTCTTTATTTGCCCTCCATTTTGATCTTAATGAGTTCCTTAATTAGATCATATATAGAGCATTTTGTACTTCATCCGTAATCAAAGAGTCACTCCCATAAAGCATGTGCTGGGCTCTCCTCCTTGTGGGACTCCATCAATTTGCTAAATATGGTTTTGCTATTTTGGCATGTACCTTGGTTTGGCGTGGGTATGAGACTCTTGGCATATCCAAGACTTGTTTTGGTGTGTATGACTTTATATATCTTAAGACTTGTTTGACGTAGTATGACTCTCTGCATATTGGTTTTGGAATCTTCAAGGAAAGAAAAGGTTTTGGTGGCATTTTTTGGGAATATATATCTTGGTTAGCTTGGTAAGGCATTCGGACAGCCTTTTGGTTCAAGAAAAATTCACTTCTTTCTTCTTTTTCCATTTTGGTGACACAAAATCGCCAGCTCGTTTCCTTCAAGTGAGTAACGCTTTTCACTCGACATTCGGGGGCTTCTTGTGTGGTTTGTCTTCGAGATTTGGTTCATTTTTTTGTGAGGTATTTTCCTCTAGATTTACACCTTGGTGTGCTCAGAAGGCTTATGCCTTTTCGCCACTTTGTAAACTCTTTTAGTGATGTTGAAGAAACCGACCTACCTGGCCGTTGTGACGTACTTCAAGTTATTCGAGGGAACCACGTAAATCTTGTGTGCTCATTTATTTTATGTTATTTTATTTTTATGTTATATTGCTTCCATTGATTACACTCATGAAAACCTATTTTTTCCTACATCTGCATCAACATTCGCTAATTCGGTTCCGATTCATTATATTTGTGTGTGTGAATTATGGATGGCAACACAGCGTATGGTTAGCTCTCTAATGGCACACCGGGTGACTTGGAAAACTAAAATGGAAGACCTTTTGTTTTGTAAAGATTTATATGGACCCATAGAGGATGATAGTGGCAAACCGGAAGGGATGAAATGTCACACTCCTCGATTCCCTGGGTCCACTCGACGATGATCCGAACCGAAATTGTGGCGAGACTATACACGGACTCTTACCCGTTTTTTTTCTTTCGTGAGATGAACTTGTACATGTGGGGCATACAAACAATTTCAGAATAACAAAAAATCATTTACATACACAAAGAACTACCACCGAGAGGTGTCCATCAAAATCTATACACATATACCGAGTCCCATTTACATATACAAAAACTCGTACTCTTTACATTTACAACCGTAGCGTGGGACAGGTACCGCAGGATGAACCCCTACTAGCGTGCCGCCCGACAAGATGCTGGTTTTCAGACGCCTTCTCCCGTACCTACACCTGACAAAACCTCGTGCTAAGCTCTTTTACGCCAGTAAACGTATCTTATAACTTATACTGGTACACATGCATTTATACCGAATCATAATAAACATCCAACAATAACAGATATCAAAATCTTCATGAATTCATATAACACATTTACATACATAATTATCCTTGTAACAAACTTATGCTTGTTCAGATCTCTCGTATACGGTATTGAACTTATACTTATAGCAGACTTATTCTTATTCCAATCTCCTGTAGGACACATATTTATACTTATCTCCCGTAGGACACATACTTATACTTATCTCCCATAGGATGCATACTTATATAGATTTCCTCGTATGCGATACTGAACTTATACATATACTTAGACGGAGGTACATACTTCTATCTATCTTATACTTGTTTAGATCTCCCGTAGGAGTTACAGAGCTTATGCTTATACAGAGGTACTTACAGAATTTATGCTTATACAGAGGTACTTATACATGTACTGGTACTTATATCTATCTCAGATCTCCCGTAGGAGTTTCAAAGCTTAGACCTTTACTGACGTACCCGTAGGTACTACAGAACTTATACTTGTACTACAGAGCATATCCTTGTCTTACGGATCTTATACTTGTATTACGGAGCTTATTCTTGTATTTCGGATCTTCTACTTGTATTACGGATCATATACTTGTCTTACGATCTTATACTTGTATTACTTGAGCTTATTCTTGTATTTCTCAGATTCATACTTGTATTTCTCAGATCTATTCTTTGTATTTCTCTAGATCTTATACTTGTATTACGTATCTTATTCTTGTATTTCTAATCTTATACTTATATTATGGAATCCTATTCTGTATTTCGCATCTTATACTTATTCTAACTTATTCTTGTATTTTGCATCTTTATACTCTGTATTTCGTATCTTATTCTTGTATTTCTCGATCTTATACTCTTTATTACGGAACTTATTCTTGTATTTCAGATCTTTATACTGCTCAAATACTTTCTCTAATCATTTTCTTTCTTTTTCTTTTCAAGCTTTAATTTGTGATTTCACATATGGTTATGTAATCGACATTCAATGGCGTATTCAATTGTTGAATCCTTCGTCCCGTTTGTCGGGTCTTCAAGAAGAATGTGATTGATTCAATATCAGAATCTCACATATTACTATAGAAGCCGACATTCACTTACGTATCTCGCTTGTTGAATTCTGGTCCCGTTTGTCATTCAAGAGTAACAGATTCACATTCAATATCGCAATCTCACATATGACTATAGAAGCTCGACATTCAATGACAGATTTAGTTGCTGAATCCTGGGTCCCGTTTGTCATTCAAGCAAGAGCAACAGGATTTTGCATGGAATGCATCGTATCCGGCTCGCCCATCGTATCAAGTGCCAGAAGACTAGAAGTGTGAGTGCCAGCACCGATCGAACATGCACTATTCGCTCATGTATTTCATATCATTCATTATCTTTTCAGATTATATGTGATAATAATCATATATAACTTCAACCACATTACGCTGCTCATGACATATTGCCTCACATTCATGTTCATGTTTTCAGCCGCTTTCATATTTCATATCATATTCATGTTTCACAACACATCTTACATACAGATTTCCCTATACTTTTCGTTTACGCCTATTACATACTTACATTTCATATATTTCAGACAGTATGATGCCTATGTATTCACACATTATTCATGTATTCTTGTTCCTCTACGAATCTACTTTACTTAGAAATTGGAATCATTCCAATTGAATCATCCAAACTAAAGTTATGACATTTTTATGCCAAACTAGTCAGTTTACCTAGATCACACTAGGAACAATCTGTAATACCTATTTTCAGAGGTCTTAACTTCACATTTGACACTGGTTCTTTGTACTCCTTTGAAGCTAAGGTGCTAAGGGTTCTTCTCCAACTGGAATCACCCAAATCGGAGCACCAAAACTCGAGTTATGTCCTAAACAACTCGACTACTCTATGTTCAAAACAAACTTAAACACTGGCTTGAACATAGCCCCACTTTGAGTGAATTTTTGGGCCACATAGAGTCAGAATTTGCAGGTGCCTATTTCAGGGTGTTTTGTTCTCCTTGAAGTCTAGTTTAACCAGAAACTTTAAATCACTAAATCGATAATACAAATGACCAAGTTATGTCAAAATACCTAACACTGTACGAAATAGAGCATTGGTATCTGGCACTTGACTAGTACTCAATGATTGTAACACTTACGTACCCCATTTTACTGCTGGTACCGGTACCACCCCTCGAAAATGCCCAGATATGGTGGTTTTTCTCCCATTTTTCCATATTTTTCCACCCAATCAACTCAATAATCAATACACACTTCAAAACCACTCCATATTGAACTCAAACATGCTTTCAATTCATATCTTATACAGCGCCTGCGCTTTTACTCTCCTTCCAACCCAACTTCAGCGAAATCTAGGTTAGGAAAAGTTCCTGGCTAAAACCTGGTGAGCCAAGAACAAATATGTCCATACTTTACATAACCCTTAGAACCCAAAACACATGTAATGTGGGAACTCTAGGTCCCTCTCATAACAACAAAACCCCTAGAAAACAAAGGAATTTGTGATGATTTCCATACAAGAATTCATTCTAGGGTTGGGTTTCTTACAACCCAAAACATGTATTCATACTAATAGTCATAGTTCCATACCAAATCTTACTAGAATCCATACTTTTCTTGTACCATTTAGGGTTTTACCACCCCTATTTTCAAGAAATCTAGGGTTGGGATGAAATCTTAACAAAACCCTAGGTTTGAAAACCATAGAAATCCCTACCATGGTCCAATTATACATAATCCCGCACAAAATTCACTCTATACAAAAATCCAAAGATCCATACTCTGTCGTTAGATTCCATACCTTAAATTTGACTTCTTCTTCTTTCTTTCATTCTTCTTCTTCTTCTCTTCCCCTTCTTTCTTCTTCTCCACTCGCTTTCTTTTTCCCCCCAAAAATGAGACTAAATTCTGGTCTTAAATCCAAGCCTTCAGTGACATGCTTGGCCCTTAAACCCATTTCGGGTTGGAGTTTTCATTATTTCAATTTTAGTCCCAGGTTCTTCTTTTTGCAACCAAGCATATATTTCTATTTTAACCCCTAGTCTTTCCTTTTATGACCACTTCAGTCCTCAAGTGGTAAATTACATGAGAGCTAATTCTTCGCTTCTCATATAAATTTCCGGGTTTCTCGTCTTATTTCTCTAAAATTCATATTTAATTTTTATTAAACCCTAAACATGTCCGAAAACTGCTAGGGTATATTTTGGGGTGTTACATGAAAGATGACGAGTGGAAAAGCACTAAAAGGTCATTTCGCTTTATTCGACAATGGATTGATGATAGTGGCCTTCATCGCCTCTACGTAAAAATTGCCATGGTCTTGACCAAATTGAGAGTCTTTATGATGAAAGACGGCCGTGTGAATAAAGCAATTTTATTTTTTGAAAGCTTGTGAATCTAAATATAAGGAGGTACCCTATCGCAGAGCATTCGAATGAGATTAAGAGCATCAGGAATTGCCGTCGCCATGAAAAATTACTTTTGATGATGAGTTGCAAGCTTTGTTACTTCTTAGTTCACTTCTAAAGTCTGGGAAACTTTGGTGGTCACAGTTAGTAACTCTGCACCTGATGGAGTGGTAACAATGAGTCAAGTTACCAATAGCCTGTTGAATGAAGAGACAAGAAGAAAATCATCAAGTTCTTCTCACTCCGAGGCACTTGTGATGGAAAACCGGGGGAGAGGCAGGAGTAAGAGTAGGGCTCCGCACAACCGTGATAAATCTAGAGGTCGTTCAAGCTCGATTTCAAAGAAAGATGTTGAGTGCTATTATTGTCACAAGAAAGGGCACATGAAGCGGGAGTGCAGAAAACTCAAGTTCAAGGAGCAAAACAAAGAGAAAAATTCAGATAAAAAACAAAATGATATAGCTGTAGTTGCCGATGGTGAACTCATGATTATCCGTGATGATGCTAGCGTTAATTTGATTGGCCAAGAGATGGATTGGGTAATCGACTGAGCCATTTCATGTTACTCGGGCTTACTTTTACTTCTACTCGCAAGGTGAATTTGGAATGTCCGTACGGGCAACCGAAGATGTGTCAAAAAATTGTTGGTAAGGGTGACATTTGCTTGAAACAAACATTGGATGCAAATTGTTGCTTAGAGATGTGAGGCATGTACCGGATATTCGGCTCAATTTAATCTCTACTAGAAAGTTAGATGATGAAGGCTACAACAACAATTTCAGTGATGGAAAATGGAAGCTCTCCAAAGGTTCTCTAGTGGTAGCAAAAGGAAAGAAGACTTGTTCTCTTTACACTATGCAAGCAAAAATCTTCAAGGGTGTTGTGAATAACTTTAGAGAATGACTCCATCCATCGATCTATGGCATAGAAGGCTTGGACATGAGTGAAAAAGGATTGCAGGTTTTGTCCAAGAAAGAGCTTCTAGCGAGGATAAAAGGTATGCCTTTGAAAACTCGCGGCTCTGTTCCATGGTAAACAAAACAGTAATATCATTCGCAGGAAACATCAGATCTACAGAAAATCATGCTCTAGGATTTGGCACATTCGACGTGATGTGGTCCTTTGAAAGTTAGGACACTTGGTGGTGCTTTATACTTTATCACTTTTATTGATGATCACTCTAGAAAAGTTTAGGCTTATACACCGAAAACTAAAGATCAAGTTCTAGATGTGTTTAAGCATTTTCGGGCCAATGTTGAAAGAGAACCTGCAGACACAGAAATGTGTTCACTGATAATGGTGGTGGAATATATTGGACCATTTGATCGCATTGCACCAATCACTTACATCAGGCTTGAAAAAGACAAGAAAAAGACACCTCAATGTATCGGGGCAGAGAGAATGAATCGAACCATTCGAGAGAGAGTTAGATGTTTGCTCACATCTCTAAATCACAAGATCTTTTTTCAGAGGTAATGAGGACAACAGTTGATCTTATCAATTTGTCTCCTTTAGTTTTGTTGAATGGTGATGTGCTAGAAAAAGTTTGGACAGAGAAAGAAGTCTCTTATGATCACTTGAGGGTATTCGGCTGTAGAGCTTTTGTTCATATACCAAAAGATAAGAGGTCTAGGCTTGATCCAAAAGCAAAGCAGTGCATATTTCTTGGCTATGGGCATGAAGAATTTGGCTACAGGTTGAGGATCCAAATGGACAAGAAAGTTGTCGGTCAGATGTTGCTTTTGAAGATCGGGATTATTGGAAGACATTGACAAGCTTTCGGGAAAGCAATCAGCCCAAGATTGATGATCTTGCTCGACTTAGACTGTTCCTGATCCACCTATTGTTCATGATATTAATGAGGAAGTGCAAACACCTCATGATGATGCAGCAGAAGATGATGTTGAGCCGATCGAGGAGCAAACACCCTAAGAGTCAGCCAACAATATAGACACCGGGCATGAGATCTACTGTGAGAAAAACAACCATCCAGAAAATATTCTTCAAATGAGTATGTGATGATATCAGATCAGGATGAGCCAAAGACTTATCAAGAAGTCTTGAAGCATGAGAACAAAACTGAATGGCTTAAGGCAATGAAAGAGGAAATGAAATCTTTGCATGAGAATCACACCTTATGACGGTGAAGCCACCTAAAAAGAAGAAAATTTTGAAAAATAAATGGGTCTTCAGACGAAAGAATGATGGGAATAGTTCTCAACCGAGAATCAAGGCACGACTTGTTGTGAAAGGTTTTGGTCAGAGGAAGGGAGTTGATTTTGATGAGATATTCTCACCAATTGTGAAGATGTCCTTCATCTCGAATCGTGCTCGTATACCGCGAGTATGAATTTAAGTCGAAAAATTACGTAAAGATCGATTATGATGGTGAATTTGTAAGAGGGAAATTTATATGGAGCAACCCGAGGGCTTCGCAGATAAGGGTAATGATCATTAGTTTGCAAATCAAGAAGAGCTTGTATGGATTAAAGTAGCACCGGTAAGTGCTGGTACGTAAAAATTCGATTCTTTCATGACTCGACTATGAGTATTCAAGAACCACTTTAATTCATCGGTGTTCGTGGAAGAAATATCCATATGGTAATTTTATTATTCTCTTGCTTTACGTCGATGATATGCTCATTGTGGGTCAAGACACGAGCAAGATTAGCAAGTTGAAGTCAGAATTGAGCAAGTCCTTTGCCATGAAGGATTTGGGTCCGACAAAGCAAAATCTTGGGATAAGAATTGTTCGTGATGCATCACTGGGCGCATCGGTTATCTCAAGAGAATTATATTAAAAGGTTCTGAAAGGTTCAATATGGACAAAGAAAACTCATAATTGTCCACTGCGTACCAATCTAAATTGGCCTGCCGCTGTCCTACAAGTGATGAAGAGAAAAAATGAGATGCGTAAAATTCCCTATGCTTCAAAGAATGTTATTCGATGTGGGCGCCACGGCTCAGACTGACGGATATCGCTTCACGCAGCCAGGGTATTAGCCGATTTCGCTTGATCCGAGGAAAGAAAACTAGGCAGCAGTGGAAATGGATTCTCGAGGTATCTTCAGTGGCACTTCAAAGATGAGTTTTGTGTTTTGCAAAGGCGAGCCTATTCTTGATGGGTTCACAGATTCTGATATGGCTGGTGATATTGATAGTCAAAATTCTACTTCTGGTTATTTGATTACTTTTGCAGGGCTCCGCAGTGGCATGGCAATCAAGATTACAGAAATGTGTTGCTCTCTCCTCCATAGAAGCTGAGTTCATCGCCATCACAAAAGCTTGCTAAGAATTATTGTGGTTGAAGAAATTCTTACAAGAGTTGGGTTTGAAACAAGAAAGGTATGTCCTTCATTGTGATAGTCAGAGTGCAATCCAGTTGAGTAAAAATTCTTCATTTCATTCAAGATCGAAGCACATTGGTGTTAAATATCATTGGATTCGTGATGTCTTGAATGATAAGTTGTTGCAACTTGAAAAAGTTCACACTGATGAGAACACTTCGGATATGTTGACTAAGGCAATGACTAAGGACAAGCATGAGAAGTGTTGATTTAATGAATGTATTAATCCTCCACATAAGTCGGGAGGGGGAGAATTGTTGGGTTTCCCTCCTTTGTGGGACTCATCAATTTTCTAAATATGGTTTTTCTATTTTGGCATGCACCTTGGTTTGACATGCATGACTCTTGGCATATCCAAGACTTGTTTTGGCGTGCATGACTCTTTGTCCAAGACTTTGCTCAGCGCAGTATGACTCTTGGTATTGGTTTGGAATCTTCAAGGGAAAGATGTAATGTCCTAATCTTGGTTCTTTATAACCCTAAAGAAAAACTAAGTCATCCTAATTATAGAAAATTCAATTAACCACAAAACGTCACTTAGGGAAGTTACGACCTCATAATAGAAACATTAGGATTTTTTTTTTTTTTTTGTTAAAAGCATTAAAACTCAACCAAAAACCCTTGTATACACATTTTTCTTGTTCATAATCATGCCCCAAAAACAATTTTAGGAGTAACCATATATACATTGACATACAACTAAAAAAGTCTCCTGTATCACATATACTTGTCATGATGAGAGAGTGAGAGGGAAGTCGCTAGCCGACCTATCACTCATGACGGGCAAAGGAGCAAAGAAACACAACTTATTCTTCTCTGACTTCGTGGAACCTAAAAAATATCGTGATTTTAATGAGATGCTACTCAATGAGGGATATAAAGCATGATACCACACCACAAGCATTCACATCATCATCATGTTTCTCCATTCACTTTATCAAACCAAAATACTTACATAACTCCTACATATTCATATACATTCATATCATCAAATGAGAGCACTTAATAATTCATAACATCAAACATAGGTAATATCTCAGTTCATATGTATTCTTATATCACAATGCTTGCATGTATCCGCTTTCTATCGGTTATGACTCTTAAACACATCAAGTATAGCCCCAGAACTTGTAAACTTGTAAATCCTTGATAACTTGTAACTTGTAAACTTGTGTTAAGGGCAGCTTGTGATATTATGTATTTGACCCATTAGGGTCCTTGTAACTTGTATTTGCGACATTTGGACATGTCGGTCATAACCTTATCCTCTTATCTTCCATGCATCATGGATCATTCATACAACATGTACTTGTACATAATAACATTCATAGTTTATCACATAGCTTGTCAACCAGAACTTATATAGTTCATCAACACATTCTTGCACATAACAACTGGCATAGTCTATAACATATATCATACATGAACATTGAATCACTTTATTACAAAAAAACAAGTCATTCACATCAAATGACAAACAAGAACACATGGTATCAAACATTCATATCCACTCACAAAAATGACGCCCCTCGTATCACTCCTTAACGTGCCACGCCTTGGTACGCCTTGGTTCCTCGCGTGGTCTAAAACATATATTAACTATACATAAGTCATATATCATGCATAAACTTCCCCCAAAACTCGAAACATATGAGAACATATAACCTAGGTCGGCCTAACCCCTGTTTTACAGCAGGACCTTTGCTGACTCTTTTAGCTATAACTCTCAACATATATATCCAAAAGACATGATTATTTTTTTTTTAGAAACTAGACTCATACCTCTTTAACATATGTAAAAATTAGCTTCATATTCCATATATAGAATTTATACCAGATTTTCAAACTTTAATTGTTATCAGGTCCCCTGTTACAGAATAGCCTTTAAAAAAACCACCATAACTCAAGATTGAGACTTGATAAATCCATAATATTTTTCAAGAAAGAACTAGACATATAAAATTAGAACATATCCGAAAATTAGGGCAAAATACCAAATATACAAGGAGAAACATGCTTTCAAATTTCACATAGTAAACTGCCAGAATCAGGACAACATGAGCAATCAGTGTTCAGTCAGGATCATACCTCGAGATAAACACAACCAATTACTGCTGGCTTTTATAGAAACCTAGAAGAGACATAACCCAACAACTTTCATATTTACAACTTGTTCCAAAACAGAGCTTAAAGACCCGAAAATAGAGGTGCAAAACAGATCTGAAACAGAGTTTACCTAAAAGTCAGCTTGAATTCCGAAAATGATAGAGATTTATCTCAAAACCAGTTATTTTTTTTTTTTCCTCTCTTCTATCACACTTGACGGCAAACGTAAAGGAAAAGAGAAGCCAAAGGTTCGGACAACTCAAAGCTTTATCTGTATATTTTGACAAAATTTCAAAATGGTCATTCAATTTGCTTCGACTTAACAAATTAACTCCCTAACTTCAATTTTATCACTTTAACTCCTTCTTAATCATGACAAACATATCTATTGTATACATGTATGTCTTTGTGTGCATGAATGCATGCATGAATAGTTATGCCTTTGGGATGGGTTATTGCAAAAGAAAAAGGTTTTGGTGGCATTTTTTTGGGAATATATATCATCTTTGGTTGGCTTGGTATAAAGGCATTCTGCATTTTTGGTTCAAGAAAATTAAGTCTTCTTCTTTTCCATTTTGGTGCCACAAAATCCACAAGTTTGTTCTTCGCGAGTAACGCCTTCTTCACTTGATATTTGGGTTTTTGTGGTTTGTTCTGGAGATTTGGTTCATTTTTTTTTGTGAGGTATTTTCCTCTCAGGATTTACACTTTGGTGTGTTTGTAAGGCTATGCCTTTTTCAAGGCCAATTTGTAAACTCTTTTATGATAGGAAGAAATCGACTTACCGATCGCCGTGACGTGACTCTCAAGCTATTTGAGGGTCCACGAAATCTTGTGTGCTCGTTTATTTTCTGTTATTTTATTTTCTATTATATTGCTTCCATTAATTTACACTTGTGGGAAAAACTATTTTTCCCTATAGCATGGTCTTAACAAGGTTTTTTTAATTTTCAAGCAACAAAATTAGCAACAACAATGGTTGATCTTCCTCATCTATCTCAATATCAAGATTCTTAAGATATAAGATTATCTTATACAAAACATCAATATTTTACTCAATTGACTTATTTGATTGCATTTCAAAATTGTAAAACTGAATTATAATATAGAATTGATTGGTAATGATTTCTTCATACATAGTTGCTCTAATTTCAACCAAATTCCAATAAAACTTTTTCTTTAATTACCTTTTGAAGATCCTAATTTCCCATTCTCAAAATCAAAGTACTATGAGCTTTTTTCTAGAAGTATTTCTTCTTCTCTTTAGTGTCAAACTCGGAAGGTTTCTTTCCCTAGCAAGAATTTCCTTCACATATGCCATTCTTGTCTCTAATACCACTTAGTATAATTCAAATACATCTTTAATCATAAACATAGCCTCAATTAATTCAACCAAGATAAGTATCCGAAATAAAAAACTAAACAATCAAATAAGTAGAATCAATCAAAGATAAATTATTAAGGCTCCATTTGGAACTTGGAAAGCACTAGGGAAAGGAAAAAAGAATACTAAGGTTACATTTCAACTCGAAAAGTACTAAGAAAAGAAAATATGTAGGAAAAACTAAGAAGGAAAAGTGAAAGGAAAATTTTTTTGGAAGAAAATAAAAAATATGTTTAAACTTAATAAATTAACCCTTGATATAAAATAGCGTAAAAAAATGCAAAGCTAAAGAGAATTATGTTATTCTCTTTAATATATATATATATATATATATATATATATATATATATATATCTAAAGAGAATGAAATGAGGCAGATACATAAGGAGAATAAAGGGAGGGAGAGAAAGAGAGAGAAGACTTCTAATTGAAATGATCTTATAAAGAAGGAGATGTTTTTATAGTCTTCATGTACAAGGGTTCATTATTAACTTTAAATGACCTCATAATGATGTTAATAATGACCATCATAAAGCATGTTCATGAACTTCCAAATTGAAGTTTATTCATGAATCTATAAGATTAAGTGATATAATGTCTATCATTCATCACACAATTAATGTGGTCATTCACCACATGACTTACTATAACACTTCCTCGAATGACCACCATAAAGAATATGCTCATTAAAACCTTGGTAGTAAAACCCCTGCGGGGGAAACCTAGCGAAGGAAAAGAGTACAACATTCATGTGATGTTGTAGATTGCTCTTACTTCTATTATGACTCGCTTTAAAAACCTTATATAGTAAAACCCAAGGATAAAAATCGGGCGTAAGGGAAAAAGAGTGCAGTATGTTAACATCTTGTCATAAGCATGCTCCCCCTCATGTCGATATCTTTAAATTGGCGTATTCCAATCTTATGTATTAGCTTCTTGAATGTTGAGGTTGGCAACGACTTCGTGAATAAGTCTGTTAGATTATCACTTGACCGTATTTGTTGAACATCAATTTCACCATTCTTCCGGAGTTCATGCGTATAAAAGAACTTTGGAGAAATGTATTTAGTTCTATCTCCTTTGATTTGTGCAATACATGCAACATTATCTTCAAATAATGTTGTCGGCTGTTTTGATAGAGGGAGTCCGCATGAATATTGGATATGTTGACCATCGATCTTAGCCATGCATTCACTACTTGCTTCGTGGAATTGCCATATCCATGATCTCAATGATGTGACCACCATCGCTTTCGTTTAAAGGATCTCCATGAGATATCAATTCCATTACAATTAAACACATATTTTGTTTGTGATTTGGCCTTATGTGGGTCCGAAGGTATCCTCGCACAAGATACTTCAAACAATTGTTGCTTTGATTGCTTTGAGTAAAATAGACCCATATCAGTTTTTCCTTGGAGGTAGCACAAAATATGCTTGATACCATTCCAATGTCTTTGGGTTGGAATGAAACTATACCTGGCTAATAACGTGACAGAAAAAACAATATCTAGGCGAGTACAGTTAGCAAGATACATAAGTGCACCAACGACACTAAGATATGGTACTTCAAGACCAAGTAATTCTTTACCATTTTCACAATGATGAAATGGGTCATTTTTCAATGCTATGAACTACAATCATCGCAAACTTAAAGGGTGTGCAGTTTTTCTTTATCCATATAAAAATGTTTTAAATTTTTCTTAGTATATGTCAAGTTAATGAACTATAGGAAATGCCTGATCTCGCAGGCTAAGATAAAATTTTGTTTTCCTAAGATCTTTCATTTCAAATTCCCTTTCAAATATTTTGTTCTTACGAGCTTTAAGTCCTAATAAGATTTAGATCATCAACATACATTACAAATTGCAAATCCGGTTTCTGATTTCTTGATAAAGATGCATGGGCATATAGGGTTGTTTGCATATCCTTCTTTCAATAAATACTGAGGCGATCAGACACATGTCCTGGGATTGCCTAACTATATAGAGATTGTTGTAATTTGATTGAACAAATATTACGAGGCTTTGTATTATTTGCTTCAGAAATTTAAATCCTTTTCGTGATTTCATATATATATATATCATTATCTATGGATCCATAGATAAGTCGGGTGATGACATCCATGAGACGATATCCACCTCTTCGTAGATCGCTGCTTATTAGAAAGCGGAAAGCACCAAGGGCCCATGACAAGAGAATATGTTTCCTCGTAGTCAATACCGTGTCTCTACGAGAAACTCAGGCTACTAATCGCTTTATATCTTGCATGACCCCATTATTTTCTATCGCGCTTTTGTACAAATACTTATTTCCACTCCAAATATGTATTTATACTCACGTCTCAAGCCATTAACGAGTTTAATTATGCCCGCATAGCTTCTTTCCATTTTGGCTAATCATTTTTATTTCGACATTATTCCACATTTTTGTAATGATCCTCATCATTTTTATGTTTAAGGTCATTTGGAAAACAAAATATTTTTGATAACAACTTTATTTCATCTCATTTTCTATCAGGCAGCATAATTTATTTCAGATATCATAATTTTCTACGACTCTATGCCCCTTCTTTAAGGGCCACTTATTTCAAACCTCTTTAGGGGACTTTTGTTCAATATATGCCTCTACAAGGGCCTCTTGTTCACCAAATACCTCTACAGGGGCCTTTTGTTTATCATGTACCTCTTCAGGGGTATCAATTCTCATTTGTGTTCTCCTTTTCCGGGGAGTTATATGTCTTTTGAGCCAATAGGTCTCCCACACTTCAGGCGTATTTTAGACTCATTTGCTAATTGTTCTTCAGGGACATTAATCCGTGCTGGAGCATTTGCATCCGAGATATGTGATTTTGTTACTTTCTTTGTATCAATAAAAGCATATGGTAATTGATTTGCAATATTTTGCAAATGAATGATCCTTTGAACTTCTAGTTCACATTGATTTGTATGAGGATCAAAATGAGACATTACAGATGAATTACAAGTAGTTTCTCGTCGTTCTTCTGGAACTGACTTTTCTCCCCCCAATGGAGGAAAAACACTCTCATTAGAATGACAATCTGCAAAGCGGGCTATAAAAATATCTTCCGTTAAGGGTTCAAAATATCTTATGATAGACGGAGAATCAAAACCTACATAAATCCCAAGTCTTCGTTAGGGACCCATTTTAGTGCGTTGTGTAGGTGCAATTGGTATATAGAACGGATAACCAAAGATTTGTAAGTGAGAAATATTTGGTTGTTTACCCAGTACAAGTTGTGAAGGGGAGTTCTCATGGTAAGATGTTGGTTTAATTCTTATTAGACTTATAGCATGAATAACAACATGTCCCCAGGTAGATGCTGGTCATTTGGTCTTCATTGGCAGTGGTCTAGCTATTAATTGAAGACGTTTATCAAAGACTCTACTAAACCATTTTGGGTATGAACATGAGCAACATGATGCTCAATATTTATCCTAATTGACATACAATAGTCATTTGAGAGTTTGTGAAGTAAATTCACCAGCATTATCAAGTCTTATTGTTTTGATTGGATAATCAGTGAATTGTGCCTTAATTTGATCATTCAGGCAAGGAGCCTAGCAGCACAACATTGTGGAAAGAAGCATATACATGTGACCGCTTCAGTGGAGGAATCTATTAGGACCATAAAATAACGAAAAGGTCCACATGGTGGATGAATAGGTCCACATATGTCCTCATATATTCTTTCTAAAAAAAAAAACTAGTGATTCAGACATGATTTTATTAAATGATGGTTTGACTATTAATGATGGTTTGAGCTCGACTAAGACAGGCGTGGGATGCCGTCATGGAGGTCGAAATGGGTAAATGGGAAGTACTGAGAGGTTTTTTGAGCTTGGCTGCAGCCGAAGGTTGCAAGGGAGGTGAACCAGGCAAGGAGGAGAGCAAGTAGTCCGTGTCTACTACATTACGACATGCGTGGGGGGAGAGAATGAGAAAACATTCTCCACAAACTTGACATGATGGGATACCAAGATTTTTTTGAGAGTAGGGTCAAAACAGAGGAAGGCACTCTGAATAAGGGAGTAGTCGAGAAAGACACACAGATTAGATTTGGGGTTGAGTTTGTGGGAAGAGTAGGGACGCAACCAGGGAAAACATAAACAATCGAAGACACCTGAGCTCGATGAACAAGAACTTACCAATAACTTTTCAAATGAGGAACCAAGAGAGAGACAAACTTTGGGCATTTGATTGATTAAATAAATAGCTGTTGCAAAAGCATACTAGGAGAATGTTTGAGGAATGGAGGCCTGATGTAGGAGAGTGAGACTCATTTTGACAATATGCCTATGCCAGCGTTCAAAATACCCATTATGTTCAGGAGTGTGGGGAGGTGTAGTGAGATGGGTTATACCATGAGTCGCAAGGAAGGATCGAAGAGCTAGGAATTCACCCCATTATCGGTGTAAAGTTGTGAGAGAGAGCAAAGAGGGAGAGAAAGAAGAAAGCATTCCAACCTTCTTCCTCTGATCCCTGGAGTTCCGCCGATCGGAATTCGTTGAACCAAGAGTGAATCAAGGAGGGGTTTCACCGAAGATCCAAGGGAGGAGATTTCAAGAAATCAAAATTTTCAGGATTAAGAGGTGTTCTTGAGACCTCCTTCAGTTCTACTACTCTCTAAGAGGTAGGGGTTCTTCTTACTTTGGTTTATTTTATGCTCTAAGGGCTATTTGGTCGTATTTTTTTGCTCTATGGTTGCCTGCTAAAAATAGCTTTTATATCTCTGAAGGTTTAGATTGAAAATCAGCTTCTTTACGCTTCAGGTTGTTTGCTCTGAAAAACCAGGTTTGTGGCTTCTTAGGGCTATTTGGACTGATGATCTCGGTTCTATAGCTCCTAAGGGGCTGTTTGGCTGAATTTTTGGGTTATGGGAATGTTGCCCTATTTTGTCCTATGAAATGTCCAGATTTTGGGACTGATTGTCGATTGGGAAAGTTAGAATTTGGGCTAGTGTTCTTCATGGAAGTTATAGCTGCATTTGTAAACTTGATGTAGGCTTTTGAATCACCCAAATTGGACCTTATAGCCTGCTATGGTCCATTTTCCGACTACCACAGTCGTTCGCTGACCCCATACACTATCCAGATTTTGGGATTGATTTATGGTTGGGAAAAAGAGGGAATTTGGACTAGTGTTCTCCATGGAATTATAGTTGCATTTGTAAACTTGATGTAGGCTTTTGAATCACCCAAATTGAACATGTACAGCTCAAGTTATGGTCAATTACTGCTACAGTTTAGGCTATTTAATGGTTTCAGGTCTCGTATTGGGATTGTTAGGGACTAGTTTGCAATTGAGTTCTAACTATTCCCCAGTTTGGTTTATGGCTTGAAACAAAGGGAATGCTTGTGGGTGATCGCGTCGCCAAACTGGTCTCTTATGACCGTTCACTGATCGAGTTTGTTACATGCTTTAGTGGTAAACGATCGAGTCAGAACAGGTGTTCTTGAATGCATTGACGTGATATGTCAGGAGCATCATCATGGTTTGTTTAGAATACTGTGACATGTTATGTCGCCAATTCAACGGAGATGTTGAGGTCATCTAGCGATTTGGTATTAATCGCCATGCCGACAGGCAAAAACATGTTGACATAAATGGATCGCCGTAAAATTAGACGTTGATCGATAGAATTTGTTTACGATGCACGGGTGATATGCATGAGTGTGAATCGGTCTACATAAAGATTCATCATATATATGACATGGTATAAGCATGAAATGGGCAGGAGTGCATGGTTATAATCAACATTTCGCGCCGTGTTTCATCGCGGGCTCAGATCGGTGGGACAACATCCAATGTGGTCGCATGGTCGTACATACATGAAAACAAAAACATGTGGCCCGTAATAGCAAGTAGGATAGATACCCCCGGTGAAAAGCCCCGTTATTTTGGCTATACATATGTGTCCAATGGCATAGCTCGTGAAAGGTAGGAAGGCTTGCTAAGCTTATGTGTGAGACCTGAAAATTCGCAACCAAAAAAAAAAAAGACATATATTTGTGAAATATAAATGATCATTGAGGTGTAACATCCAAAACGCTTTGGCTCAAGAACAAAATGAATTTTTGCTGAAAATGATCATCGGATGTAATCCACAAATGATGGGTTTTATAACACTTTGACATCGCATGGTGTGGTAGGAGTCGGTAAGGGCTTAGGTAAGAGGGAGTCAGTAAGGACTCGGGTGCATGGTACATGATTGAGTCTCATCTCATTTCATGGTAAGTAGGATTCCATAGTAAAAATTGCATGTTTTTACTTGGAATGTGAATGTGAATTGTGAACATGACCATTGCATGTGCACTTAGGTGAGGAGTAACCCTTGTAGGAAGTTTACTCTACTGGGCATAGCGACCCCCATTTAAGGTACATGGAGTACACCGATGCACGACGCTCACTCGTGGCTGCAGTTGTGAAGAAAGCCGGGTTGTGGCTTTGTATAAATTTTTGTAAAAATGCTTGGAACAAACGAGTTATAGCTTGTATTTTGTGTAAAAAGAATTGTAATTAAATTCCTATGGGACTGTTTTAAATATAATTTTGTATGTTTTAAATGAGTATGGATAAATAGGCCCGATTGGGCCACTTTTACTCATAAATGGATCCCGTACGGTCATTGTGTTATATTCGTACTGGATGGGTCAAGGTGTTATCAGATATCCCATGTGTCGATTGGGTGTAGCTCCAAGACAAAGGAGACCTGGTCCGATTTTTGTTAAATTATGGGTCCTGTGAAGATTAATAACAATGTGGTTTCAGGTTACCCGACAATCAGTTTTCCATGGTTGACAATAACGAACCCCGGGCTTAGCGCTACAAGGAATGGTGGTGGTGAAATAATTTTCAACAAGTTGCTTGAAGGAAACAAAGGTTGAATGAACATTTGATTTACGACGTAATGGATAAAACCAGATATACTTTGTGAAATGGTCAACAAAAATAACGTAGTAATGAAAACCATTAGAAAAGGAAACAGGTGAGGTCCACACATCAGAAAAGATGACATTAAGAGGAGAGGAAGAGGTGATGCTTGGATTATACAAAAGGTAACTAAAGGGCTTTTATTAATATCAGAGGAGTTGCCAAGAGAAGGAACCCAATGTTTCAGAAAAGAATACTTAAAACACTAAGAAATTTTCAAAAAATTGGAAAGGATGGATGATCGAGAAGACTGTGCCACATAGAGATAGCGACAAGGGAGGGCTGAGCTGAGGATGACAAAGCTAGTGCTGAAGATTGAAGGGGGACTGACTTCGACTAGTAATAGACACCGTCTCTACGCTAACTGTGAACCAAGGTGACCCCATGTCACGATCCTGCACTTGAAAGAAAGAGTCAAAGAATACGACATGAATAGGGTTATCAACACAAAGAGCCGAGACGAAAATAAGATTCTTAGACATGGCAGGCACATGTAGGACATTAGAAAAAAGGTGTAGGGAAAGAGGTAAGGAGAAGGAGCCAATGTTGACAATCGGTAAACTTGAGCCATCACCAATAATCATACTATTAGAGGCGATATATGGTGCATGAAGGGCCAGGGCACCAAGATCCGTGGTCACATGGTGAGAGGCGCTTGAATCAACAACCCAATCTAGAGAGGTACTAATAGTAGAGGGGTGGACTGCAGTGTGGGCATAAGGTGCAGTGAAGGTCATGTGGAGTACTTAGCAGAGCTGGCGGAAAAGAGCCGAGTGTCGAGGTGGGTAGATGATCGCGATCGGCCGAAAGGCAGTGCCCTGCTATACCATAAAGTTGATAGCACCCGAGGTAGTGACTATGCTCGAACTGTGACGATGGAGCCGGGTGCTGTGGAGACATAGGAGGAGCATGCCCGTGTCAAGCCTCCTTGACTTGACCTGACTCGACGGCTGGACCAAACTTAGGGATGCGGACGACTAAATCCATTTATCTGTAAAACTCATTTCATATACTTATTTTCGATGTGATATTTAATATCCATTTAAATCATATTTATGTATGTATGAAAATATGATCTCACATTAATACGCATTATATATATATAAATTATACGTCAATCATGGTAGAGAGCCCATCATTTGCTCAATTCTACATTTATACAAGACGACATTTTCGCTTCTTTTTAAATCATTTACAAAACATTATAGTCTGGTGTCTAAACGTAAGTCAAAATATACTCTTCCCATGAAGATTTATACATCTTTGTTTGTAATGCAAAACAATTACATGATTTTTTTTTTGAAATGAAATGTATGCATGAGATGGAGCATTTACTTATACTTCGCACTCCATTCGATGATTTACTGGTAGCTCGCGATCTTCGATTCGCCTATTCACTCGGTACCTGCGCGTGATAAAACAATGAGCTAAGCATTTTCATGCTTAGTGGTTCTATGCATTTTTATCCTCATTTCAATCAAACACAAAATATGTATCTTTTTGAAAACAACATTTTGGCACATTTTCAATGGTCAATGCAATAAACAATTGTTAATTGTTCATTCAAAACTCAAATTATGCATTTCACACATTTACTTATAAGTTTGCTCTTGGAAACGAACTTCTAACTATGACTTCGTGCATAGGATAATGGAATCACCTATGATGGTCTCGTCGTCATAGTCGGGTATAAAAATATTTAATAACACAATACCTGGCTTCAAATTGGCCGCTGGATCGATTATTTACAAATTCATTTTTGCAGATACTACCGACATCGTCTCCGCTGCCACTTGATCATGCCATACTATAAATAATTTCTGTTCGTAGTAATTGCTACAAAGGACTTTATTGGTATACCAATCTATCCTTAACTCGAATATAACGAATTACATTCTCTTAAGGGCATTAATGCTCAGTCATAGTAAATTACAATATTGTATATACATATATACCCCAATAAACACATTTTGACACTCATGCAGTTTTCATGGCAATCCATTTGCAATCAATTTCCCAATCACTTAAGACAAATTTGTTTATGGTTAAAAACAAAGCACAGATGTAGCTTTTTTTGAAAAATCCAATACAAAGCTACAATAAGAAAGGAAATGAGAAGAACAAACCAACAAGGTTGTCCCTCCTTGACTCCTATCCTTGGAATCCCAATCTTACTCAGGTTTCCTCTTCACCAACCCCTAATTCATCACAAACAGAGAAAAATATCAATCGTGCATGCTAGTGTTTTTGGTTAGGGTTGATTTATGCCCAATACTTGTTCACTTGTAAAATTTTTTGGGAACAAATGAGCCATATTTTACCCAACTTCCTTCAAGTCCATTGTTCCCCTATAAATCTATAAATCTATTTTATTCAGAAATTGGAATCATCCAATTCGAGCACCTAAATCAAGATATGTTCTAAACAACCTGGACCATCTATTTTCAAAACATAACTAGAAATTTCCTATACATAGAGCTCCCCTTAGATGAATTCCTGGGCACAATGGGGTCCAAATTTTAATACACTTATTTTAAGAAAATTTGTTTTCCTAGAAGTCTAGTTTACCCAGAAATTTGAATTACTCAATTTGGATGAGTAATGGCCAAAACAAAAACATGGGTTTTAAAAATTTTAGACAGCATCTCCCCTAAAACCCCAACATTTCCTTTATACAAAAATTCCTCAAAACCAATTCTAATCAAAGAAAAAAGGCTGCTTGAACTCTAACTCAAACATATATATATAAAAAAGTAGGGTTTTACCAAACCCAAACGCAATCAAAGAGGAAGTTAGGGCTAATTTCCATACCTTAAATCTTCTTGATCTTCACTAGCTCTCTCTTCTTCATTCTTCTTTCCTTTCACCTTTTCTTCTTCTTTCTTCCCTTCTCTTAACCGTATCTAGAGAGCACAAAATGAGAAGAGCCAAACTTTTGGATCTCATTCTCCCAAGCTCAACTGGATTTCAAAGGCTCCCAAAGCCAATTTGGAATCCATTATTCTAGAAGTTCCATGTGTCACCTTCCCATGTGATCAACTTTTCTCATTTTGCATATAAGACCCTAATTTGAACATAGGTACTTGCTTTTAAGTGCCCTAACCTTATTCAATTTCACAACAACATAACATAAATCTACCATGACACAAGACTAATCACTTTTTATCGAACAAAACCTCAATTGAGAATTTACCAAAATACCATTTTTCACATTCCAATATACATTGAACATGTTATAAAACTACTAGGGTTTAATTTGGGGTGCACTAATCCACTATGCGAATTCTTACTTTAAAAACCTCTATTTTTATCACTTAAAACCAATAAATATCGAATAAATAAAATAAAAATTTATAATAGCAGAAAATGTTATAAAGTAAAATAATAAAACGAAAAGGCTATTTTTGGAACATTACAACCTGAGATACCAACTTTGCCCGATCTGGGTTGGTAGAGAAGGTCGTGCAAATTGTTGGGGGACATCAAGGGGTGTCTAGGACTGTAGAGACCGATTGTGGTTGCATTTGCCATGGTTGTTCAACCGACGATGGGACGAGGAGCCAAGCAAAGTAACCAAGGTAGTCACTGGAATGGAGACAGGAGGAGCTAGAGGAACCGAATGTCGGAGTTGGGCCTCGTAATTTAGGAGGTTCTTGAATAGTTAGTCGAACGTAACTGTAGTCTCCCAAACTTGGAGAGCACGATATAAGTCTCAAAGAGCGAAAGCCGACCTGCTCAAGACATAAATGAGCCTAATAAAGTCAACGGGACATTCATGAGAGCAAATGCAGTCAATGTTGTGTCGGAAATTCGCATGTATTCCCTGTGAATGGTCCATTACCACGCTGGTATCAGCAGATTCTAGTGATAATTATGATCCCACCCATGGAGGGAGAGGTACATGATTCTCAGGTCACCCACGCCGCCCGAGATGTGGTGAAGGTGGAGAGAAATTGCACGAGTGTGGTAGAGACGAATCCGATAATTGCATTAAGAAGCAATTGATCTTGTCGGAAAGTATAACATGGATTCGGGGAGGGAGGCGCATCAAGCAGAGTTATTGTCAGCCGAGGACACTTCTCTTCGGTTTAACACGAACCCTGGTAAGCAAACAAAATAAGAGACATGTGAATTGTATTTCACGAGAGTAATTCATGGTTGTGAGTTTGAGCTTGTTCGAGTTAATCGACGCTGAGAACGACTTTCAAGTTTCTGAGGCTTAGTCAATTTCTGGGCCTGGATCGTGGGTTACAAGAGAGCACAACGGCAGTGGTGGAAGAAGAGGCGTCGGCCATTGGAAAGGATAAGGGCTAACGAAGGAGGTTGATTATGAGCAGCAGCGGTGGCGGCTAGGGTTTGTTGTTATGCTTATTGCTCTGATATTATATATGAAAGAGACTTAATTATTATTGAGAGAGTTGAGGTATATAAATATACCAATACAAGGGCAAAAAGATAAAAACATAAAGACAATAAGAGGAATCCTAAATGTACTCTAATACGATAAAAGGAATCCTAAATATGCTCTAATATCAACCAAGCACCCTACGTACACCTACTTGATCAGTTGAGACGTAACTATCTCCTACTTAACCCCAAGTTTTATAAATTTGAATAAGTTAATTAAACATCGATTGAAAAGGAAAAAGAAAAAGAAGGACGAAAAGGTCATGATCAGCAACGACTTGGCATTTCGGTGCATAATTATATCAACGAACCAATCAATCTCTCATAATTACTTCAGCATATGAGAGAAAGAGAAGAACAGAAGAGAGAAGAAAAACGATGGGAGGAGGTGGTGAGATGAAGAAGAAAGGTTTTCCAGTAGCATTATTGGTAGCGGTGACGCTCCTAATCACCATGTAGTCAGCAGAGCCGCCCATCAAAGATCGATGACAAACGAATCGCAGCATTTCGATGATAATCCAGAAATGCCCCACGATAGAGGAAGAGAGTTCGCCAGTGAATCAATAGCAGAAGGTTGGCCGTAATAAACCTGGAGGAGGAGGATCTCAGAATCGATGGCACCGAAACTCGATCAACCAGCAAAGGCTCACGGAATCCTAGGTACGTCAGTGATGCTTGGACAATCCAAAAGCACCCCCTGCAAATGGGTAAAATTGCGGCATTTACAACCGCGAATGCCCGCGATGAATTAATCTTTACGACTTCTTCATACACGTATTGCCTCTTTAATTAGTAATGACTCTGTATGATATGTAGTACTGTTTTGATTAAAAGACTCTTTTGAAATCCAGGCTTGCCTGCTTGGTTATCACGAGGCTTGAAAAATAGGCCGCTGGTGCCTACCTCACTAGGCCCAAAGGAGAGGCAGTTCTATAAACACCCAAGCTCACTGGTCACTTCAAAACGAAAGCCCAAATTCACTCGCTCCAAAAGCCGATGATATGGATAATCGGGAAGGCCCACATCCCGCAAACCGACTAAATCTCGCTTAATAAGGAAAGTAGATACTCCCCTCAATAACCCGCTTATCCCGCAAATCGACTAAATTCGCTAATGAGGAAAGTAGGATAATTCTCAATAACTACTTATCCCGGTGAATCAAACTAAATCTTTATAAATAAGGAAAGTAAGATATTACCACTCTCAATTATCCCTTATTAATTGGGTTTACAATAAGGAAATAAAATCTCCTACCCAATGAGAGTAATATCATCCTCCAACTAGGAAACATACTATGCAGTGTCATCATCCAATTAGGAAACATACTATTCAGTATCATAATCCAATTAGGAAAGTTGTCATGATCATCCACTATAAATACAAGGCCACCCCATCGGTGAAAGGTACGCCTATCCGCATGCCAATAATAATTCTCAAGCATTCTTCTCTCAAGGAAGAATCTGACTCGCATCTGAGCTGCCACCCGCAAAGCCCCGAATCCTCCTTCCTCCCTTGGTTCGCAGTGGGAAGCATCACCGAGCCCGCAGCCCACTTTCTGCGCCCATCCTCAAGACACACCCGCGGTGTCTGAAGATCCTCTAGCTCCATCCTGCCGGCGGCTCCCGTCAGGCCCAAATGACCCCACACGCCTCCGCTCCCGCCTCCGGCCACAGAAAACAGTGAATACTGGCGCCACCAGGGGAACGACGCCTCAGACAAATATAACTACTTCCTCGCATCATGGTATCAACAAGGAACACAAGGTATAACGCCAAATTCGCGCGACGCAGACTAACCAAACACGTGCATAAAATTTCTACCACCCTGCAAGACATTAAACAATGCAAGCTAACACGAACAGCGCTGAAAGGCCCGCTCACCAACCGACGCCGATAGAAGAGTTAGAGCAACTTGCCTGTGCAGATGCAACTTACGAGGACATGACGAAGTTCAGGAAGGTCACAACTTCCCTCCTCATGAAGGACAACACAACTCCTACAATGTAGAAGTCCAACAAAACTGAACCAGAATCTTCAGGTGGATCCCTGGCGAAGACGATCAAACTTCGACGCTTCATCTCGCGCAGATTTCAGTTACGCACTATAAGAGGCAGAATATCCAAAGTATAAACTCCGATAAGAATAAATGCCATCATAAGAAGGCCAAAGCACTGAAATTGCAAGAAACACTTCAAATTCTCTCGCTAATCAAAGATTAAAGACGCACCTTTCAAAAAGTCGGTCGACCGCCGCTACGCGCACCACTTTGACTAGTCTCGCTTGACCCGTGCAGCTTCCGCTTACCGAGGAGTCGATCGGCCGGGCCAATCAGCCACTTGGCCACATCGCACTGGGCCCAATCGCCACTCTGCCAGAACGCCACCTCCTGGCCACCGCCACCGGGCTCAATCGCACGCCCAATCGCCACTGGCCACATCGCCACCGTTGAATCGCCACTGGCATTACGCCAGGAGCCTGGGGCTTGCTCACTTTGACGAGCTCCTCTACTTCCCGTACGTGCCACGCTCAAGAGTCGACCGCCAGCCATCACCACTGGCCAACGCCACTGCGGCCACGCCGCCAGGAGCCCGCTTGCTCACTTTAACGAGCTCTCATCGACAAAGCACGCCGCCTCAAGAGTCGCATCACCAGCAGACGTTAACGGCCAACGCCACTAAGGCCACAACGCCGGGAGCCCAAATTTGCTTCTACTTTGACGAGCTCTCTACTCGCATTGTGCCACTAACCGAGCCGACCAAACTCAGCTACATCGCCACTTCGGCCCCAGCGCCCTGAGCCTCACGCCTGCCCACGCTTGACGAGCCCACCCACCCCGCACAGTCACGCCCCGTGATCGACCAGCTTCAGGCTACATCACCACCGGCCATGTCACCGAGCCACGCCGCCTCACTTTGACGAACCCACCCACCCTCGCATGCGCCACGCCGCCGTGGAGTCGACCAGCCCGTTACATCGCCACTCCGGCCTTAGCGCCCGAGCCACTGCTCATCCCGATGAGCCCATCCCATCACTCAACATGGACGAGTTTACTTTACTATCATTCCTCGACGAGCCTCATCCCATCACCAAGACTGACGCAGCCTCTACTTTATTATTCATTCCGACGAGCTCATCCCATCACTCAACATGGACGAGTCTCACTTACTAATTATTCTGATGAGCCTATCCCGCATCACTCAAAGACGGACGAGCCTACTTTACACTCACCTGACGAGCTCATCCCATCACCAAAGATGGACGAGCTCTCTACTTTACATTCATTCGACTTTGAGCTCATCCCATCACCTCAACATGGACGAGCTCTGTTCGCACATTTCATCCCGACGAGCTCTTCCGCATCACACAACACGGATGCCAGCCCTCGCCTAATTTGTTCATTCTGACGAGCTCTTCCCATCACTCAACATGGACGAGCTCCCGCCTTCTATCAACATTGACAAGCTCTTCCTTCAGTTCACACGGACGAGCTCCTGCCTCCTATCAACATTGACGAGCTCTTCCTGCCAATTCACTTGGACGAGCTCCGCTCAACTATTCACATTGACGAGCTCTTCCTGCCAACTATTCACATGGACGAGCTCCTACTATTCACAATGGACTTTGCTCCTACTACTCACAAAGGATTTGAGCCTCTTCACGTGACTCTGCATTGCACGGCCTTCTTACCATTCATATCGACGAGGCCTCATCCCCAACTCGTAATGACGAGCCCCTACTTATTCACAAAGGATTCTAAGCCCTTCACACAGTAGCTTTGGCTGTGACGGGTTCCTTCATGGGCCATATTGACGAGGCTCGGCCCCTCAACCCGCAACGACGAGCCCCCTTACCATTCACAGCGACGAAGCCCTTCGCACTCCGCATGACGGCTCCCGGTTATAGTGTCTCAGATTGACGAGGCTCGCCCCTCAACCCGTAATGAGACGAGCCCCTACCACCACGCGACGAACCCTTCGGCCGCCTCCGTATAGACGGGCTCCTTCATATAATTCATATTGACGAGGCTCAAACTTCAACCCCTGCACGACGCAGCCCCTACTATCTCACAATGATTTAAGCCCTTCACGCGCCCGCATGCATCAAGCTCCTTCTTACAAACTTCATAGCCGGGACGAGGCCTCGTCCCTCAACTCCGTAACATTTGTTCCTTACTATTCACAACGACGAAGCCCTTCGCCGCACCCGCATGCACGGCTCCTTCATAGCTTCATATCGACGAGGCTCGCCCTCAACTCGCACGACGAGCCCCTACTATCTCATTCTCGCGATTTAGCCCTCGCCGCGCCTCCGTGACAGACGGCTCCTTCAGACAATCTATATTGACGAGGCTCATCCCCTCAACTCGATGGACGAGCCCCTACTATTCACAAGGATTCCAGCCCTTCTCACGCACTCCGCATGCGCACGGCTCCATCGCACAATTCATACTTCTTTCGACGAGGCTCGCCCTCAACTCAAATGGACGAGCCCCTTACTATTTACATTGACAAGCCCTTCACTGACTCCAAATGTATGGCCTTTCCTACTATTTACATTGACGAAGCTTTTCCAATAGCTCTACTCCCGACGAGCTCTTCCCAATGGGGCCTTACTCGACGAGCTCCTATTATCTACGTGGATCTTTTTAGCCTTTACAACAACACCCGACGAGCTCTTCCCAACAATGTACTCTACTCTCGACGAGTCTCTATTATCTACACCGAACGAGCGCCTACAACAACCACTGACGAAGCTCTTCCCAATGCTCTTACTCGACGTAGCTCCTATTATCTACATGGACGAGCTCTTACAAAAGTCTACCTGACGAGCTCTTCCCAACAGCTCTACTGACGAGCCCGATTATCTACACGGACGAGCCTGACAAATTACCTACCTGATGAGCCTCTCCCAACAGCTCTACTGACGAGCTCCCATATTTACATGGACTTAGCCTACACAGCTTACTCCGACGAGCTCTTCCCAACAAACTGCCTACTCGACGAGCTCCTATTATCTACACTCCGACAAGCCTACAATACCTACCCGACGAGCCCCCTCGCCATATGGACGCAGCTCCTTCTAACAATCTCACTTTGACGAAGCCCCGCCCCGACGAGCCGGGCTCAACCTGCTCACCCGGCGAGCTCTTCCCATCACCACACTCGACGAGCTCTACTCAATTGTTAGCACGTATTTGTGTCCTCCCATTTTAATCTAGCAAGGATGATCTCTTACTCCACCACTCGCTGACGAGCCTCCAAATTTAAAATCAAAGTTGTGCAAATTCCTAAGGAGTCAATACAACCATGCAAGCTACCAATGGAGGATGGGGGCTTTGCTCAAGTCGACGAAGTTCCAACTAAAATAAGCCATGCGCTTAAGGAATCAAAGACAACTCATGGCAAGCTACCTGAACGAGATTAGCGCCGACCGACGAAATTCACCAAAACAAGTCATGCGTACCAAGAAATCAATTGCTAACCATGCAAATCAATCAATAGAGGTTAGCCGCTCAATTTGACGAGCTCTGCCAAAAACAAGTCATGGAATCCAGGAATCATATCAGCTAAGGCAAGACTGTCAACGGATACCATCCGCTCGATTCGACGAGCTCAATCATTCTGGCACTGCAGCCATGCTCTAGGAACCGCCCAACTCGTAAATCAGCCGACTGAGCACAAAGAAATTTAGTTTGAAGGGCCTAATCCATCAATTCAGCACATACCCTAACGAATCAATCTGCCAAAGGCCACCCCATGGAGCCTCAATGCCTGGCCAAGAGATTCAACCCGCTCAACTTGTGAGACGCTTTAATTTAAAGCATTTAATTCATGCAACACTCCGCGAAGAGCACACAAGTGAGAGGCGAAAGTGGTGAGATAAAATGAATATGCATTAAGGAACAAAGCATATGTCCCGGTCCCAAGCAAAAAAAGCTATCTCCAAGCAGACGTCGAAAAGGACTCACACTAAGGTTCGGGAGTGGAATAATAAGGAAAGAGAAGTCCCGAACTCACTGAAAAGCAAAGAAAAAGCTTCCTGATCAAGGGAACGCAGATGAACTGGGCCGTAGGATATTTACTAAGAAATGAGCGAACCGGGGTGTCAACATCACTGCATATTAAGACGGCGAAAAACCTTAACTAATCCAAATGAGCCGGACACATGGAAATCAAACCCGGGACATAGTTAGGGGTCTTATATAGCCTCGCTTCACGCATTATCGTGTGCACAAGGGCCAGGGGGGGCAACTGATGAGGTTTGAAAAATAGGCGCGCAGGCCTACTCACTAGGCCCAAAGGAGAGGCAGGCCCTATAAAACACCTGGCTCAAATGGCCGGCCCAAACGAAAGCCCACCACTTACTTCCCAAAAGCCGATGATATGGATAATTGGGAAGGCCCACATCCTGCAAATCAGACTAAATCTCGCCAATAAGGAAAGTAGGATAATTCTCAATAACTGCTTATCCTGCAAATCAGACTAAATCTCGCTAATGAGGAAAGTAGGATAATTCTCAATAACTACTTATCCTGTAAATCAAACCAAATCTTATCAATAAGGAAAGTAAGATATTACCACCCCTCAATTATCCCTTATTAATTGGTTTACAATAAGGAAATAAAATCTCCTACCCAATGAGAGTAATATCATCCTCCAACTAGGAAACATACTATTCAGTGTCATCATCCAATTAGGAAACATACTATTCAGTATCATAATCCAATTAGGAAAGTTGTCATGATCATCCACTATAAATAAGGCCACTCCCATCGGTGAAAGGTACGCCATTCGGGATGCCAATAATAATTTCTAAGCATTCTTCTCTTTTCTCTCAAGGAAGAATCTCATTCCAGATCTGATAACACGCCACGTGGGCAAGCCCTCGCCGACCCCTTTCCTCGGTTTTCGCAGAGAGCTAAATTTCATCGGGCCTCGCATCAACATGCAAATGATCCTACTCAAAATTTCATAATCCAAGAGCCTGCATCCCAGCCCGCAAACAATCCGGGTCCAGCCCAGCGACCCCCACACGCTCCAGCCCAGTTCCGGTTGAAAAAAGCATCATCAGTTATAATTTTTGAAAATTATTTTTTGTTCTAAAAAATAAGAAGAATAAGCGAAAATATGATCAACATGTTTGACTTCATTTATTTTTCCTGAAAAACACAACAAACATAAAAAACACTAAATTTAGATAATAAAAGCAATTTTATGAGAATATCAAAATAGTGTTATTTATGTTTTTAAAAACTATTCTCAACATCAATTTAAAAAAACAAGAACCAAATAGACCCCAAATTTTGCAAATCTAATCCTTCACCAAATTTTGACAATAGTATGCGTTGTTCTCTTATAAAAATAACCCTTTATTCTTAAAGAATATGTAAATATATAAAATGGTAAAGAGCATGTTTCTCTCTAATGGAGTTATTTTTCAAGAGAAAATATGGAGTGGGTTAGATTTACAAAGTGTGAAGCTATTTAACCAAATATTTCTTTTATCTTCATAAGACTAAGTTCAAGTCTGTAACAAGATAATTATATTAAATGTTGTAAGGTGCATGGTTGACCTTTCAATGGTTACCACCTAATGCTTATATTGTTCAAACATGAGTTTCCTTTTCTTTTTTCCTAATAAGACGTCTGCCTCACAAGCCACAAAGGAGGGAACCGCTTTTGTTTTTTATTATATAAAGACATAAAATATGTTATTTATCTTGAATTTAAATTCAGTAGAATGCTACTTAATTAATTGAAACAGTGTTTTTGGAGCTGGAGTACTTGTGATATGAATAGTATTGAATGAAGAAAATCTATCTATCAAACTAATATTAATTATGATAAAATAATAAATTACTAATTTATCAAAGTATTCCTTATTTAAACCCTCTTGAACATTTCTTCAAAGGCAAGAGATTTGGTTTGCAAAATTAAGAAGCCTCATAAGAGCCATTGAAACCGTAATGACATTGACTAAATTGCTTTGCTATTAGATAAGAATATCACACCAAAACTTCTTTTCATATTACAAAAAACTAAAAAAAGAGATTTAGGTATGTTAGTTTATTGTTTTTGAAAACGGTTTTTTGTTCTTAAACATAAGGAGAACAAGGAAAACATAGGAAATGGTGTATAAATGCCCATGACTTGTAGTCGTATGTATAATTTGGTTCTTAAACTTTTTTTTTGATTCATAGGTTCCCCTGACTTCAGTGTCGTAGTTCATCTATGCCCTTAACGTCACGAGCTTGCACAGATAAGCAAATGAGAGCTACCCACGTGGTGCTTCATGTTAACAGCGTTTAAATGATCGTTTGTCTATCTGTGGAAGTTCGTGATGACAAAGGTATGAATGAGTTACGACACAAAATGACAAGGATACTAATGGTCCAAAAACAAACTTAGTGGCTAAATTGGATATATGACAATAAGTTACGGGTATTTATGTACATTTTCCTAAGAAAAGAAAAGAAAAGAAAATAGAAAATAGAGGAAACTAAGAAGGAAAAGGGAGAGGAATTTTTTTTAGAAGAAAATAAAAAAATATTTTTAACTTAATAAATTAACCCTATTTGTTTATTCAAACCTATTTTATTTATTTTTCTCTAGTTATATGAGGACTAAGAAATTTAAAAAATGTGTAAAATTTTTAGGAAATTTTATTATATTTAATTTCTTTATATTTTTTCACTTATGAAACCAAAACAAGAAAAATTAATTTTCTAGTATTGTACTATTTTTTTTTTCTTTTCCTAGTATTTTTCGGGTTCCAGAATGAGCCTGAAAAATTATTTTCTCATGTTTAATTTGGTTTCATTGTGGAATATATAATCAAAATTCCTCAAAACTTTACATCTTTTTAAATTTCTTAGTCCTTATGTAAAGGAGAGAAATAAATGAAATGACTTTGAATAAACATGTATAATTGATTTATTAAATTTAAACTTGTTTTTTATTTTCCTTCCACTTGTTTCCATTTTCTTCCATATATTTTAGGTTCAAAAGGGAGCCTAGAGAAAATGAATAAAGGAAAGAGAAAAATACGGGTGCATCCGGGTGATGATTACATCCACAGGAGGGCAACATAGCAAGCTAGGGTCAACCATGCACATCTTGTGCCTTATCACATCGTGGAAAGGTCAACTATTATAAAAGAGACTTAATTATTAGAGTTGAGGTATATAAATATATCAATACAAGGGCAAAAAGGTAAAAGTATAGAGACAATAAAAGGAATCCTAAATATACTCTAATATCCCCTCAAGATGGTGTGTCAGAGACAACACCAATCTTGTTACATAGGGAAAGGAGGCGAGGCCGAGAGAGGGATTTAGTAAGGGCATCATCAAGCTGGTCACCATTAGAGACATGAGCAACACGCAGCTCAAACGACTGAACCAGGTCATGAGCAAAGTGATAATCAACCGCAAGGTGTTTCATGCGAGAATGAAAAACAGGATTAGTAAAGAGATAAGTGACACCAAGGTCAGTCTCGAAACAGAGTAAAGTGATCTACTCAGACAAAAAGTTCGATAGCAATGACTTTATTCCATTGCAAATACAACAACAACGACAATGGCATGATACTCGACCTCAGTGGAAGACCAAGCAACAGTACGTTGCCTTGTAGAACTCGAGGAGATTGGATTAGTACCAAGGAATATAAGAAAAGCACCTATGGAGGTACGATCATCTAGGTTACCAACCCAGTGTACATTAGAGAAACTATGCAATGTTTGAGGAGTGTTTGTAGAAGTCGGATACCAAGTGATCTTGTGCCATTAAGATAATGAAGCAGACATTTGTCCGCTCCCCAATGGTGTTCGGACGACGCGTGCATAAACTGGGACAGTTTGTTCACGACAAAGGAAATATCCGGTCAAGTCATCCAGAGATGGTGGAGGGCACCAATCATCCGATGTATAATGTGGTGGCATCACTACAACAGCACATCACTACAGAGTCGTGGAAGCAACTACCATATGGTGTGGAGACAGGTTTGGAGTCGAGCATGTTATGTTTGCTTAGAAGATCAATGACATACTTTTGCTGAGATAAGAGAAGGCCTAAGGAGGTAGCCAAAACCTCAACTCCAGCAGTGGCAAGACAAGGGCCCGAGATCCTCGGGTAGGTAGAGAATTCGAGAAGTCAGCCGAATAATAGTGTCAACAAGTGAGGGGTCACTACTTGTAATAATCAAATCATCAACACAGACTAAGAAGTAGATAAGTGCAGTGTCGCAAGAATAGACTAAGAGAGACAAGTCTGCATGGGATGTAACAAAGCCGAGAGAAAGAGCAAGAAAGTGCGTAGCTCCTGGTGCCAAGCTCAAGGAGCTTGTTTGAGCTCATAAATAGCCTTATTGTAAACAACATACATGATGTGGATACTCGGCGTTGCACATACCCTATGGCTGCGCCATATATACCTCCTCGGTAAGATGCCTGTTGAGAAAGGCGTTATTAGCATGAAGTTGGCGAAGGCCCCACTAGCGATGGAGTGCAATGCTGAGCACAATACGGATGGTGATGGGATTGATCACTGGACTGAAGTCTCGTGAAAATCAATACTCGGTTATTGGTGAAAGCCTTTATCAACAAGTTGAGCTTTATACTAAGCAATAGAGCCATCAATTTTGCCTGATGCAAAAGCCTCAACATGGTCGCCCACTATGTCTGGGCCCGAGCTCGGGGGAACGAGACTGCGCCGCTCCTAGCGAGAGTATCATACTCGTCCTACATGGCCTGAACCCACTTCAGATCTTGGAGAGCTCGAGCGATAGTGTAAGGTTTAGAGATAGGTGGAAAGATGGTGGTGAGGCCATATTCATCGTGGTCACACCCCGATTCCCTTGGCCCGACTGAATGGCTGATCCGAACCGAAGCCTTGGGCGCGACTACACATTGGGACTCTTTAATTCGCTTTTTTTTTTAACTGAATCAAAATATCATATACAAAATAAAACTACCACCGAAGTGGTGTCCATCAAAATCTATACACATATACCGAGTCCCATTTACATATACAAAACTGTGATTTCTTTACATTTACAACCGTGAAGCGCTGGAACTCATATGTAGTGAACCCTTACTAGTGTGTCGCCTAAACAGATGCGAAGTTTTCTGACGCCTTCCTGTACCTACACGATTGTAACCCGCGGCTAAGCTTTTACTTTAGTGGGAAACATATCTTATAACTTATACTGGTACACATGCATTTATATTGAATCATAATAAACATATAATAATAACAGATTTCAGAATCTTCAGGAATTCATATAACAGATTTACATACATAATTATCCTTGTCACCAACTTATGCTTGTTCAGATCTCTCGTATAAGGTAATGAACTTATACTTATAGCAAACTCATACTTACGAACTTACACTTATGGCAGACTTATTCTTATTCCGATCTCCCGTAGGACACATATTTATACTTATCTTCTGTAGGACACATACTTATATAGATTCCTCGTATACGGTACTGAACTTATACATATACTTAGATAGAGGTACTTATCCACATACTCATACTTCTATCTATCTTATAATTTGTTTAGTCTCTCATGTGATTACATACTCTGTACTGTATCGTAATTAATACTTATCCAGATCTCTCGTAGGAGTTACAACAAAGGTACCCGTAGGTACTACAGAACTTATATTTGTACTTCTTATCTTATACTTGTACTACGGAGCATATCCTTATTTTACGGATCTTATACTTGTATTACAGAGCTTATTCCTGTACTTCGGATCTTATACTTGTATTACGGAGTATATATTTGTTTACTGATCTTATATTTGTATTACGGCTTATTCTTGTATTTCCTTGATCTTATACTTGTATTACGGAGCATATACTTGTCTTACTTGATCTTATACTTGTATTACGTATCTTAAGCCTCAGATACGAGACTTTATTCTTATTATAGAACTTATACTTATATTATTGATACGTATACCCGTAGGTACTACGTAGATTTTATTTGTACAAAAGTAATCTGGTGAGGTACTACATAATGTATATAGAGGCACTGTAGGTACATTCGTATCTTTACCATATTCATTTCTTTTAATTTTATTCTTTATCGAGAGCCTTATCATATAACTGCTTCACTTTATCCGCACTAATCATAAGAAATGAGTAGGATTACTAACACACAAGTACCAAGGTACAATATAGTATCGGTGTGTCTTAGCACAGCAGGAGTGCCAAGACCGATCGAACGTGCCTCGCCACGTAATGTGTTTCGCCAAATATTCCATATCTGGTCTTAGGCAGTTCTACAATTATATGTGATAATAATCATATATAATCTATTTTTTTTATTCGTACAGAATAATTAGGGCACTCTTAGCCACATTATGTGTTCATGACATATTGCCTTTCATGTTCATGTTCATGTTTTAGTTCGTTTTCATATTTCATATCATATTCATGTTCTGCGAAATACATCTATAGTTATTACTGTGATTCCTATATTTTTTCCCCTGCTTTTATGCCTGTCAGACCGTACTTTGCTATACTTGTATGGTATGACACCTATGTATTCACACGTCATTCATGTATTCTTGTTCCTCTATGAATCTACTTTACTTAGAAATTGGAATCATTCCAATTGAATCTTTCCAACCTGCTATGGCATTTCATGCCAAACTGGGGTCATTTTGCCCATTTTACACTAGGGGATGCACTGGTGAATACCCATTTTCAAGTGTCTGACTCATTTGACACTCCGGTTCTCATACCTTTGTGCTATGTGCTAAGGGTTCTCCTCCAATTGAATCACCTAAATCGGAGTGACCGATACTCAAGATATGTCCTAAACAACCGACTACTCTATGCTCAAAACAACTGTGAAATTGGTTTGAACATAAATTTCATTTCTGAGTGAAGTAATTGTCGGGCCACATAGAGTCGACCAAGGCACCGGCTTCAGCGGTGTTTTGTTCTCCTTGGAAGTATGGGGTCAACTAGCCACTCTGAATCACTCAACCGGAAGAAAATGACCAAGTTAAGGGCCAAGATAATTAACTCCGTCCAAAAAACAGAACGACGTAACACTTGGGCGGTACCGGCATCACTCGAAGTTATACCGGCAGATCGCCACCCCCTCGGTGCCTGTAGTGTGTTCTTCTCCCATCTTTCCATACTTTTTCTTACCAAAACCAACTCAATAATCGCTAGGCAATGCCATCAAAACCACTCGATATCCACTTTGTAATCTCATTCTTATCAATTCATCTTCAAAATACTTATCTTTACTAAAACCTTCATTATTCAGAAGGTCCCAAAACAACTTAATATGGGTCATAAACCTATACACAAATCAAACAATAGGGAATAGTTAGGGCTCCTAATCCAAATCCCAGGCTTTGCATTAACCATGAATCCAACCTCAAAGGGAGGATTCCATACTAGAATTCATTCTAGGGTTAGGTTTCTTACAACCCACAACCCAAAACATGTATCCATACAAGAAAATCCAAGTAATCCATACTCAATGTTAGATTCCATACAAAAATCCAAAGATCCATACAATTCCATACAAATCTATACAAAGTTCCATACAATTCCATACCTTTGATCTTCTTTGAACTCTTTTTTTTTTCCTTCTCTTCTTCTTCTTCTTCTTCTTCTCTTCCCTTCTTCTTCTTCTCCTTCTCTTCTCTTCTCTTTCTCTCCTTCTTCCTTATCCGCTTTTTCTCTCCTCAAATGAGACCAAATGAGATATTTTGATTCCCATTAAGGCCATGTTCGCCAAGTCAAATAAAACCCATTTTTGGTTTTAAATCTCTAATTGGGCTCTTTAGTCCTCCCTCATTCTATTAATTGCACTATACTTTATGTTATTTCCACTTTGGCCTCTCATCTTATCAACTTATGACTTTTATGCTTATTTTTGACAAATTACAATTTTGTCCTTATGTCTTATACAATTTCCGGGTTTCTCAATTTCCATGTTTCATATTTAAATTATGAAAAATTCAATTTATGCCTACAAAATACCCTAAACATGTCGAAAACAACTAGGGTATATTTTGGGGGGTTACAATTCTCCCCCCCTTAAAAATAAATTTCGTCCTCGAAATTTTTCCTGAACTGAAGAGATGAGGGTAATGGGGTAATGGGGAAGCACTTGGGAGGACTGTTGAACTTGGCGGTGCTGGAAGGTTGCCTGAGGTAAACGAGAAAGTGGGGAGAGGAGAGTACGTGTCTACTATCAACGATGCGGGGGTGGGGAGAACGAGAAAACATTTTCCACAAACTTGACATGACGGGATACAAAGATTTTTTTGAGAGTGGGGTCAAAACAAAGGAAGGTACTCTGAGTAAGGGAGTAGTCGAGAAATACACACGGACTAGATTTGGGGTCGAGTTTGTGGGAAGAGTAGGGACGCAACTAGTGAAAACATAAACAATCAAAGACACGGAGTTTTGATGGGTCAGGAACTTTGTTGAATAACTTTTAAAACGAGGAACCAAGAGAGATACAAACTTTGAGAATTTGATTGATTAAATAAACAGTTGTAGCAAAAAGCATACGACGAGAATGTTAGAGGAATGGAGGCTTGATGCAGGAGAGTGAGACCTATTTCGACAATATGCCGATGCCGTCGTTCAAAATACCCATTATGTTCAGGAGTGTGGGGAGGTGTAGTGAGATGGGTTATACCATGAGTCGCAAGAAAGGATCGAAGAGCTAGGAATTCACCCCATTATCGGTGTAAAGTGTTTTAATGGTGGTGGTGAAATAATTTTCAACAAGTTGCTTGAAGGCAACAAAGGTTTAATAAACATTTGATTTACGACGTAATGGATAAAACCAGATATACTTTGTGAAATGGCCAACAAAAATAACGTAGTTGTAATACCCCGAAATATACCCTAACAGTTTTTGGACATGTTTAGGGTTTAATAAAAGTTAAATATGAATTTTCGGAAAATAAAACGAGAAACCCTGACCCAGGCGGTGATAAAACAAGGGTACATATAAAATTTGCCAAAAGGGACATATATAAGTCATAAAACAAGAAGGCTATGGGTTAAAATAGAAATATGCCTAATCTTATTTGCAAAAATAAGAACTGAAGTGGACTAAAGTGAAATAAATGAAAACTTAACCCAAAAAAATGGGTTTTGGGGAGCCAAACATGGCCTAAGGAGAAATCTTTGATTTAAGACCAAATTTGGTCTCAATTTGGGGAGAACAAACCGTGGAGAAGAAGAAGAAGAAGGGAAGGAAGAAGAAGAAGCCAAATTTAAGGTATGGATCTTTGGATTTTTGTATGGAAATTATGAATTTTGTATTTGGGATTATGTATAATTGACCATGGTAGGGATTTCTCTATGGGTTTTCAAACCTTAGGTTTTGTTATTAGGATTTCATCCCAACCCTAGATTTCTTGGAAAGTAAGGTTGGTAAAACCCTAAATGAAAAAGAAAATACGGAATCCTCCATTCGAGGGTGGATTCATGGTTTGTCTGCAGCAAAGGAGTTTGGGTTAGAATAAACTAACAAATCCTTTGTGTTTGGTTTGTATGGGTTATGACCCATTAGATTTATTTTGGGAGTACTTCATGAAAGGTTTTTGAAGAAAGATATGTATTGAAAGATGATTCCGGTAATTATGTTACAAGGTGAATACGGAGGTTTTGAAGTGTGTATTGATGATTGAGTTATTTGGGTGGAAAAATATGGAAAAGGGGAGAAAACCACCATTTATGGAAATTTCAGGTGGTACGTACCATAAGTAATTGTCTAGAATCGTACTAAAGATTTACAGACGGTGACTCAATGTTCTAGCTTTGAACTAAAGAGCAGTATTTCAAGCACAACTTGGTCATTTCTATCTGATTCGAGCGATTAAAAGCTCATTGGTTAAACTAGACTCCAAGGGAAACAAAACACCTTGAAATAGGTATCTTCAAATTTTGAATCTATTCGGCCCAGAAATTCACTCAAAGTAGGGCTATGTTCAAGCCAATTTCTGGTTCAATTTTGAACATAGAGTAGTTCCGGTTGTTTAGGACATATCTTGAGTTTCGGTGCTCCGATTTGGGTGATTCCAGTTGGAGAAGAACCCTTAGCACCTTAGATTCAATGGAGTACAAAGAACCAGTGTCAGATATGGAGTTAAGACCCCTGGAAATGGGTATTTCAAACTGTCCCTAGTGTAATAGGGGCAAAATGACTAGTTTGGCATGAAAATGCCATAACTTGAGTTTGGATGATGCAATTGGAATGATTCCAATTTCTAAGTAAAGTAGAGTCATAGAGGAACAAGAATACATGAATATGATATGAAATATGAAAACGAACTGAAACATGAACATGAATATGAAAGGCAATATGTCATGAACACAGAATGTGACAAAGATAGGTTGCGAGTTCGGAAGACATGATAGTATGACTACCTAGACCAAGAATGAATATGGATGTTTGATCGTGCTCGAACTCCCGCTAGTGCTAGGACACTTATGTTAATGCGGGCAGCACGCTCTGATCGGTGTCATTACTCCCGCTTAGTGCTACTTCGCGACTTCTCGCTACGGGCAGCACGCTTTGATCTGGCGTCGCAAGACTCCCCGCTAGTTGCTGGGGACACTGCTACGCGGCAACCACGCTTTGATCGGCGCTTCGACACTCCCGCTAGTGCTACGACACTTCGCATGCGGCAGGCATCGCGCGTACTGACGGGTGTTTCGGGCACTTCTGCTAGTGCTACAACACTTATGTTATACGGCAGTATGTATCGCCTCTGAGATTATATCAGACTTCGGGTTCCCGTGTACTGTGGTCCATCTCATTCATGGTTCCCGGCTCCAGGTAAACGACTATAGATATGTATATAAAAGTACATGAATAAGACTCTAGTATGCTTAGCATAATTCTTTGTAACTGTGACAGTACCCTTAGTACCATATGTTTCGATTTATAACAAAGTCATGAAACATGTAAAGCGGAGACGAATCGATACCTTTAACATGAATATGTATAAATCAATATGATTATGATATAAACCTATTGGATATAGTTCTAATCGTGATAAACTCGTATATACTGATGATTGCATCTATTAGCTGTGCTAATGTCTGTGATTCGTATAACTGATCTCACTCAGAGGTATTTGATATGATTATGATATGTTCCGACTTATAGTACCTACGGGTACCTTCGCATAAGAATAAGTCTCTTAATACAAGCATAAGATTTGTAATACAAGTATAATATTCGTAAGACAAGTATATGCTCCGTAATACAAGAATAAGATCTGAAATACAAGAATAAGTATATTCTCGAGTACCTGCGTACCTCAGATCCGACACTCCTTTAGCATCACGTACCTCTCGTATAAGCTCCTCGATAAGGATAAACTCGCAGTACCCCACGGTATCCCCGTATGAGTATAAGTTAGTAGTACCTACGGTACTTTAATTAAATATAAGTTTGATATGCTATCGTGGGCATGTGTCCTTTGGGACATTTGAACAAGTAGTACTTATGAGTACTCGCGTATAAGAATAAGTTCCGCAATACCAAGATAGTCACTGTATAATATCCTGTGAAGACTTACGTACCTTGAACAAGCAAACTCGAGTATAAGCATAAGCCCTATGGTATAAGTATAAGCCTTGTAGTACCTAAGGGTACCTCTCAGATAAGCATAAGCTCAGAATTCCTACTGAGATCCTAAATGCTATAAGAGATAGAAGTATGAGATGTAGATGGGCACTCCGTCTAAGTATATGTATAAGTTCAGTACCGTATACGAGGAATCTAAATAAGTATGTGTCCTACGGGAGATAAGTATAAGTATATGTATAAGCTTAGTACCGCATACGAGGAAATCTATATAAGTATGTGTCCTATGGGAGATAAGTATAAGTATGTGTCCTACGGGAGATAAGTATAAGTATGTGTCCTATGGGAGATCTGAATAAGAATAAGTCTCGCCATATGTAAGATCCTGAGTAAGTATAAGTTTGCTATAAGTATAAGTTCAAAGACTATATAATAGAGATTTGAACAAGCATAAGTTTGTTACAAGGATAATTATGTATGTAAAGGTGTTATATGAATTCATGAAGATTTTGATATATGTTACTGTTATATGTTTATTATAATTCAGTATAAATGCATGTGTACCCAAAGATAAGAGAGATACGCTTCCACTAAGCGTAAAGCTTAGCATGGGCTTTTTAACTGCAGGTGCACAGAGGAGGACATACGCGATCTTCCGTGATACAAATTAAGCCAACACACTAGGAGGGTTCATCACAAAGAGGTCTCTCAAGGCCCGAATATGTAAATTGTAAATGTACAGTTTTTGTATATGTATAAATAAATGGGACTCAAGACTGTATGTATTGATATTGTAAACACCACTACGGTGGTAGTTTTATTTTGGTATCTTTGGATATATGAGATTTTGATTCAGTTATAAGACTTGAACCCACCAATGTATGAAAAAAAAAAAGAAAAAAGGTAAAGAGTCCCAGTATATAATCTCGCTCCCTAGACTCGGTTCGGATCCACCTTTTGGGTTAGACCGGGAATCGGGGTGTGACAGTAGTAATGAAAATCATCAGAAGAGGAAATGGGTGAGGTCCACACATCAGAAAAGATGACATTAAGAGGAGACGAAGAGGTGATGCTTGATTTAGAAAAAGGTAACTAGTGGCTTTTATTAATATTATAGGAGTTACAAGAGAAGGAACCTAAATGTTCTTTGGGAAAAGAAATACTTAAAACACTAAGAAATTTTCGAAAAATTGGCAAGGACGGATGACTGAGACGATTGTGCCACATAGAGATAGTGGCAAGGGAGGACTGAGTTGAGGATGAAAAAGCTAGGTGTCATATCAAGGAGGACTAATCATAGTAATAGACACCTCTACATTGATCAGGAACTGCAGGGACCCCGTGTCATGATCCTGCACTTGAAAGAAAGAGTCAAAGAATAGGACATGAATAGGGTTATCGACACAAAGAGCCAAGATGGAAATAAGATTCTTAGACATGGCAGGAAATTATGGTACATTAGAAAAAGGTAGAGAGAGGTGTGAGAAGGAGCTTAATGTTAACACCCAGAAACCCGAGCCATCACCAATAATCACAATCGTTAGAGGCTGCATACGCATGTGGCCGTGTGGCACCAAGATCCGTGGTCTCATGGTGAGAGGTGCTTGAATCAACAACCCAATCTAGAGAGGTTCCAATAGTAGAGGGATGGACTGCAATATGGGCATAAGGTGTAGTGAAGGTCGAGTGTGGAGCATGGGCAGGAGTGGGTGGAAAAGAGTTGAGTGTCGAGGTGGGTAGATGACTGCATTGCCGAGCAGAGTGCCCAGTTATACCATAAAGTTGATAGCGCTCGAGGTAGCGACTATGCTCGAACTGTGATGATGGAGTCGGGTGCCATGGAGACATGGGAGGAGCATGCTTGAGATACGCACTCGGGCCTGGAGCATGGGTCGTATAAGGTCGTGTAAATTGGTTGCGACATCAGTGGTGTTTTTAGATCAGAGACTGATTGCGGGTTGGCGCTTTGCTTACCATTGTTTGACCGACGATATGACGAGGAGCCAAGCAAAGTAACCAAGGCAGTCGCTGGAATGGAGACGAGAGGAGCCAGAGGAACCAAATGTCGGAGTTGGGCCTCGTAGTTTAGGAGGTTCTCGAACAAGCAATGAACGTGAATCGGCAATTTCCCCGAACTGAGAGCACGATATAAGTTCCGGTGAGGGGCCAAATGATTCACTCCAAGACATTACGTAGAGCTCATCAAAGTCAATGGGGACATTTATGAGAGCAACATAGTCAATATTGTGTTTGACATCTTACATGTATTCTGTAATGGTCCGATTACCATGTTGAGGACTAGTAAGATTCTGGCGATGGACCATGATTTGTCCACGGGAGGGAGAGGCATATGTCTTCTCGAGGGTGGTCCACGCCGCCCGAGATGTGGTGAAGGTGGAGAGAAATTGCATGAGTGTGGTAGAGATTCAACCGAGCACTGCATTAAGAAGCAAATTGATCTCTATTCGGAGATGCAGAGTATAATATGGATTCGTGAAGGGAGAAGTAGCATCGGGTAGAGTTATCGTCACCGAAGAACACTGCTTTGAGCCATCAATGAACCCAAGTAAGTCGTACCCAAATAAGAGAGATGTGAATTGTAGCCGGCGCAGTAACTGCGGGTTCCGAAGCCTGGAAGCGGTGCCTAAGCACTTACGCGTGAGAACGACTAAGTT
>JAEQBH010006982.1:0-178630 GCA_016808115.1 Tetrastigma voinierianum | reverse complement strand
AAGTTTGACCTTGCCTTCCTAGGCGGTCTCCTTAGACTTTCGTGCAGGGAGTGTGTGTGCCTGGTTTTGTGGCGGAAATTCAGAATCGAGCCGTTCCATAACACGGGCCAGAAGCGGGGGCTAAGCGGATCTTAAAGATCATGGTACTCCACGATGCCCGTTTTTCTTGTTTGGAGTTTGTCTTTGTTTCAGTCGGGGGAAAATATTGTTGTTTCAAATGTTGGATGTTGAGAGTTGAAAGGTTTAGGAGAAATGATTAGCGCATTCAATGCGTCTAGAGGCGATGCTCATGTGTGTTTAAGGTGCATGGGAGATGCACCTCCCAATATGCATCCACACGCATTCCCGTTCTTCCGGCGCATTTGATGCGCTGATGATCACCCTACCCTTATAAATGGGGTAGTGGTTTCAAAGTGGTTTCTTTTACATCTTCTCAAGAGATTTTTGGTTCTTGCATTTCACCTTCCTCTACGCTTCTGCAAACTTCCCTTTCAAAGGAGCCATCGGAGACTCTCGACGCTTCTACAACTTTTGATTTTCTGATGAGTGTTTGCAACTAAAACCTTTTTTATGTTGTTGGTTTGGTTTAGTGTCTCTGTTGTTCGAGGCGTCCTATTGGTTTATGTGAAGGTTTTTGGGGTTTTGGTTTACGTTCTTTAGGTTTTGTCCCTGGTAGGTTGTAAAATCTCAAGGGGAGATTTCTTTTTCCTTTCGAGGGTTTTTCTTTCTTTATGTACCTCAAGTCGACTACTTCTCCCCTCTTTTTTTTTTATTTGCTTGTAGAATGGAAAGCGGTCACGAAGAGGTTTCGACTAGTCAGGTTGGGTGTAGAAGGGGTACTCCAGGAAACACTATAATGGGTGAATTCTTTGTTATTATGCAGTAGAGGAAGCTAGGGTTCTCTGACCAAATTCTGTCGAAATCAGTTTGGGCGTCAGACCAGTCTAACTACCTCAAGCGTGGAGAGGCGAGTAATCGTCTGCCCCACGAAGTAGTTTTTGGAGGCTTTGCCTCTCCGTTCATCGACAGTGGCGGTTCCTTGTTTCAGAAACCTCACCTCATTCAGTGGGCACGTTTGTTACGGTGTGTTGAACTCTACCATTTGGATATCTCAACGTGGAGATTCGACACACTTTGAAGCTTGGGATTAGAGGCTGCTTGTCTATGGCTGCCTATAGTCCTCGGTTGTAATTTGTAGCTGAGCTCCCTGACTCCCCCAAGACGGAGGCGAAATGGGTCGTCCTAATTAAGGGCCCGTGGTATGAGACCCTTGGCTCTCCAGGGTTTCCTTTTGATCTGAAGCAGTCCCTTTCATTCCCAAGTTTGTCTTCGTTCCTGTTTTAACATGTCTCATATTTCCGTAGGTTATGGGTGTATTGACATACCTATTTTCTTGATGATTTGTAGATAGTAGCGGTGGGCCTCTGGGTCAAATGGAGTGGAAAAAGGAGAGGTTCAAACCACATCTGCAGCTATGAGATCCTGAGAGGAGCCTTCATCCACGAGCTCCTTCTGTTTATGAAGAATCTATAGGTTGAAACGTTAGTCCCTTCCCACTACATAGTGCCTGATTTCTTCCTCGTCCTTTTAATGAGGTCGTGGTAGCACTTGTTAATGGGTTATGAAATCATTACCGGAGAAATTTCTTCAGGCTTAGAAGGCACTCCATGAGCCTTTGTCGGCGGATCCTCTACCTTTGGCCATGCGAAACCTAAGCAGTCCCAGTGGCAATGAAGAAGAGCGAGGAAGCGGTGAATGTTGCTAACCGCGAGTTGGAGGGTTCCATAGGGACTAGATGAATGTCCCGGGAGTTAGCGAATCGGTGAGAAGAGAGGCTGAGATGTATGGCGCGTTTACGGCTCTTTGCGAGATGCAAGTGAGTAGCTCTCGCTCACGGGGAGACTGCCCTTAGCTCTAAAGCACTTGGCGGAAAGAGTCCAAAGTTGTCCGACCTAGATGAAGAGGCCCAGAAGAGCTCGTCAGTAATTAACATGGACTCCCTAGACTGAGCATGCGATGCCCAGTCGGCTTTAGAGGATACCCCCTAAGGTGCTTGCAGAGAGGCTTGTGCACCACTAGAGGGTGGGATCCCGACCAGGGCATCTCACGGTCGTTGAAGGGCTGCGGTGGAGGCTACATTATGAGTAGTTATAGCCGTTGTCTTATCAAACTGCAAGCGTTTCGACCTCGCAGGCAGAATGCCCTAACTGGTGATGCTAAGTTCGTATGTTCCGCGGGGAGTGGGTCCATCCTTCGACGAACCACAGGTGGCTCCCAGCCCCGGGCGCTGGGAGTATTGATCGTTAGAGCCCATGACAGGGAGTCTTCGGATATGCACATGTGCGACCTCTACCCCACTCTCATCCGGGTGCCGGTGGCGGCTTGTTTTGAGCAGTATTCCATCTCGTTTCTTGGCTACCTGGAAAAGGAGACCTTCCAATGCGTGGCCGAAGATAGGGTGCTCATCCGCAATCAAGATTTTCACTAGTTGGCTGAGCTGGTAAGTTATGATTTTTAATACCTGATTGTTAATTTCGTGATTTTCTTCTGACATCTCCTCTTTTCCAAGTTGTGATTGCCATTGTGCTGTGGCTTGCTAGCGCTGGGAATTCGATCTCGGTTGGACGATGCTTAGAAGCTATAACTCTATGTTCAGTCGGCCGTCTCCAAGCACCAGGCTTTGGATGCTTCCTTGGCTAAGGCGAAGTCCAGGTCGAAGCATTGGGAGTTGGAGGCTAAGGTCGATAGGGAAAAGATTGCACGGATGGAAAAGGAAAGAGATGAGGCCAAACAGGAGGCTAAGGTGTCCCGCTTAGCGACAAGTACAACAGGTGATGCCAAGGCTAGGGCGAAGGAGGGACTGGCTAAGTGCAGACTCGGGTGGTTGTGGAGAGCGAGACGCATGGCGGAGGCTGGAATTTGCTTGCTGGGGTTGAGTGGACATCTCTCCTGCTAGAGCTCAAGGAGATCAAAGATGAGGTGTCATCTTTCCATTCTAAGGCAGGCAGGGATAAAGAGGCTATGGAGAAAGAGTACTAGAAGGCTCTAGAGGTGATCTTTTCCTATGGGTACGGGTGTTGTGTATTCAAACACAACATCTATGGAGTCCATTTAGAAGTCCTAGCTTAAATGCCTGACTCCGCCGACCCGTTGCCTTTTGAGTTCTTTACAAACCCAGAGTACCCTCTTGTCTAAGTGGTTGGGGGCACACACAGCGACCGAGAAGTACCTCGAGTGGAAACAACGAGGAACCCTTAGGCTGGCTGGCTGTGAGGACCCGGCCACGGACTCTAGTCCCTTTTTTTTTGTTCTCATTTTGTAATTTTTCTTTTTGAAAAGGGGCCTTGTTTGGCCACCATTGATTGTGTACTCTCTGGACGCCATTGGCGCTTTAACGAAATACACCTTTTTTTTTTGTCTACTTCTACCATTGCTTATTTTTATTTCTTTCTTTCATTGTGCAACCCCTTTCCTCAATTTGGTTAGGGTGGTCGCTTTAGGACGTTAATGTTAAATTAGGAGCTGGAAGGGTTCGCCCTTGTGCTAGTAGGCAAGGCACTATCTTTGGGCCTCGGTTGTATGATAGTCAAGACCCGCCGTGAGCAGTGGGTGTACCCGGAAAGAATTTGGAGGCCTTGTTGGGGTTCTTTCTGTTTAGAATTGCCCGACGGGTTAAGAGCCTTGTGCAGTCTTTTGAAAGTGCCAACGGGTTAAGAGCCACATCGGTCTTTTAGAAGTGCGGCGGGGGTAAGAACCGCATCTAGTCATTTGTAAGTGCAGCGGGCTAAGAGCTAAGTATGGTCTTTTGTAAGTGCGACAAGGTAAGAATAGCGGATCGAGGTCTTTCGTAAGTGCCAGCAGGCTAAGAGCCACATCTGGTCTTTTGAGAAGAGGCAGTTGCAAAATTTTAAAATATTTTAACGATAATTGTTATTGATAGTGATATTTTCAAAGGAAATTTTACTGGTAATACCTCTTCAGATGCATGACATTTCACATTCTGGGCCTTTAAGGTCAGTCTAAGCATTCGGCGCGTATGATTATTTGCCCCCACTCGGACTACCGTGTATGGCCCTTTCCAGTTTGGTTGGAACTTCCCGTCTGCTGGGTTAGATGTGTTTTCAAAGACTCTTCTCAAGACTAGGTCTCCGTCTCGAAAGCATTAGGCAGTTTTTATATTAGGGTTTGTCAATCTTTGTGGGTATGGCCTTTATACGCATAGTTAGCCTTGAGCTCGTCTGTCATATCTAGGTCTTTAGTAACAGCTTCAGCATTAGCCTCTTCAGGAATTTCAGTTCGAAGTGTAGGCATCCCAATTTATGTGGGGATTATAGCCTCCATCCCGTAAGTAAGGGCGAATGGAAACATCCTAGTTGGCTTAGGTTGAGGGTCGTTCTATGACCGATAGAGACTCTGGTTGTTCGTCTGCCCATTTTCCTTTGAGAATCACCGAAGCTTTTCAAGATGTTAGGAGAGTCTTATTGGATGATTTTGCTTGACCATTGCTTTGTGGGTACTGCAGGGTTGAATATAAGTTCATGAATTTAAACTCATTGCAAAAATTCATGTATACCCTGCTATCAAATTGTGGCCTATTGTTAGTCACTATTGACTGTGGTATTCCGAACCGGTGGACGATGTTAACTCAGGACAAATTGGATGACATATTTGTCTTTGATGGAGGCAAAGGTTTCAGCTTTTACCCATTTGCTAAAATAGTCAGTTGCTACCAATAATAGCCTCTTCTATGTTGGGGCGGTAGGTAGTGGTCCAACTATATCTATTCCTCACTGGGCGAAGGGCGGGGGCTAGTTATGGTCATCAAATTATGAGTCGACGCAGCGATCACACTTCTTGACATAGGCGGTTGCATCCGCCCTCATGCTTGGCTAGTAGTAGCCTTGGGTATGGGCCCTGTGCACCAAAGTTCTACCGCCTGGATGGTTTCTACATATTCCTTCATAGAGTTCCGCCAATGCATATTACCCGTGTTGGGTGGTGACGCATTTAAGATATAGGCCATCTAGTGACCGTTTGTACAACTGTCGGTTTACAAGGAAAAATCGAGCCGCCTGAACCTGAATCTTGTGGGCTTCGACCCTACTATCCGAGAGTCCTCTCAAGCTCAGATAACGGACTATTGGAGTCATCTAAGAGGGATATGCTTCTTCTATCTCGTTTACCAGGTTGGTAGTAATTGAAGACTCCGGCTGGTAATAGACAGGGAAGAGCACTATTTCTTTGGTTAGTAGAGATGCGGCCACTACTGCTAAGGCATCTGCCTTTTCATTTGAATCCCTTGGGATATGCTCAAGCTTCCAAGCCACAAAGCTCTCTTGCCAGAGCTTAACTAGGCATACATACTTGGTCATGCGTTGGTCCTGCATTTCATATTCCTCGTTTACCTGTCCTACTACCAATTGCGAGTCACTTTGTTTTATGATATTTTCTGAGGATATGAAAATTGCGAGGTCTATACTGGCTAGGATTGCTTCATACTCTGCTTCATTATTGGACGCGGGGAAGTCTAACCGTAAAGCCTACTCTATTCTTTCTCCGGTTGGGGCTTTAAGTTGCAAGCTAATAGCGGCTCTCGTTTGCCGAGAAGCGCCATCCACATTAAGGATCCACCAGTCGGCTTTACTCCGGTCCGCATCTTGTTAGGGGATTTATGCTAAAAAGTCTGGTAATACATGTCCTTTATTGTTAAGAGGGGTTTATCTTTGAATCTTGAACTTCGCTTAGCTCTCGATAATTAAGTCAGACAAATCCTTCTGAAATATTGGGGTTTATGTATGGTGCTTCTGCGAGGAAAATTGGTCGACATGGCGATAGGGTGTGCTTGGAAGTAGGCCGGAGTTTTTAAGGCGCCACCGCACGGGCTCTGCTTGTGCTTGCTCGAGGCAGATATCTGGGGTTTACGCCCAGATAGGGACTTGCTTAAGAAGATACTGGTCTTTGTTTCCGGTTTTCATCTTCTTTGAACAAAGTTGCACTTACTAAGACATCTGAAACTACTAGGTAAATATAGAGCGTATCACTTGCTTCGGGGCTAGCCAGAACTGATGGTTCGGTGAGATACTACTTGATTGCCATGAAAGCCTGGTCACATTCCTCATTCTAGCTGGTCAATTTGGCTCCCTTTAGAGTGGTGAAAAACTACTTTGATCGGTCTGTACAACGAGATATGAACCTCTTGAGAGTTGCCAAGGGGACCCGGTCGATTCTTTTTACTCACTTTTCTAGAAGTAGAGTGTTTATAATAGCTCTAAAATTTGAATGGGATTGGCCTCTATCCTCCTACGTCGCCCATAAAGCTGAAACTTGCTCAGGCTAACTCAGAGCATACATTTAGGGGATTGAGTTTCATGCCGTATGTGCGTAGCAGCTCAAAGGTTTCTTGTAGGTGTTGCTTGTGAGATTAGAGTGTTCTTCAGGTTTGACAAACATATAAGTCAGTCTGAACTTCCATGGTCTTGCGTTGGTGATGAGATTTCTTGATCACATTAGTCTATACAATAGGTAGCTCATAGACGTGCAGTAGGTCAAAGGCATTACATTATATGATACTGAAACTGTAATGAAGGCCGTTTTTCTACGCTGAAGCGGGTGCATGAGAATGCGAGGTGGTATCGGCGTCAGAGATGATAGCATCGCATGCTTTGGTTGAGACTGTGATGATCCCAATCTATCTCGGCGAGGGGAAGCTATCTTTCAGGCATGCTTCATTTAGGTTCGTGTAGTGTACACATACTCTCATCTTACCACCTTTCTTTGGAACTACTACCACATTGGCAAGCCATTCGGGGTACTTTACCTCTTTGATGAAACATGCTCTCAAAAGATTGTCCACCTCTGTCTGAATAATCTGATGGCAATACGAGTGGAAATGCCTTACTTTCTGTCTTATTGGTTTGGCTGCAGGGATAATATTTAGTTTGTGAAAGGCTAGCATCGGGTCAATTCCGATCATATCTAAGTGATTCCAGGTGAACACGTTTATGTTTCTTAACAATGCGTGTGATTCTTTATTTTCTGTTGGATGAAGAGCGCGTATGTCAACTTCTCATTATACAGCACCATTGTCTCCAAGGGATCCATGGCCAATGGGTCCTTCTCTTCCGCCCTAACCTAGGAGGCGGGTGTGTGGTTGCCCTACGTGGGGTATGATCAATTGGACTCTGAGCTCTTCTCTCTTTAGTCCGTATGGATAGTTGATGCTCTTCTTTGTGGGCTAGTTGGCGCAGAAAATTCGACTGCCCCATATAGGTTGACCTGCCCCATGTTGGTCAAATAACTGACCATCAGGTGATATGTTGAAAGGACGACCTTCATTGAGTGCAACCAGGTCAGGCCTACTATGGCATTGTAAGGCCCTAAGTCTTCGATGATCAAGAACAAAACCTGTTGGGTGACTGGTCCTGCTTGTACAGGGAGCGTGAAGTCTCCTAGTGTTGTGATTGTTGCGCCATTGAAACTAGAGAGGATTCGCCCGACTGAGTTCATCACTCCTATGGAAAGCTTCATCTGATTGAAGACTTGTAGTTGCAACAAGTCTACAACGTTGCCAGGATGTACCAGCACCCTATGCACATCAAAACCGCTAATACATAGGGTGAGTACTAGTGCATCATAATGGGGTAAAGACCATGTTCGGGTTTACCGGAGGAAAGGATATGGGGCCATCTATCGGCTTGGTTTCTTCATGGTTGCCTCCTATTATTGGATAACATTTACTGGAGCCTTAATGTGGCCAGATCTTAAGAGCTTCTTAATTGGCGGCTTTGATTGATGGTCATCGAGACGGGTCTCCAATTATATAGTTTATGGTTGAGTGCAGTTTGATGGGACGATCACGCTGCTTTGTAATTCTAATACATTGGTGGCCAGTTTTGCTCATGATCCAACTTCCACGACATACCTTCTTAGATTAATCTTCTTTGATTAGTCTTTCCACCAAGAACTTTAAGCTTTGACAATTGTTGGTCTCGTGCCTATGATCTCTATGATAATCGCACCGCACAGATAGGTTTCTTTGAGAGGGATCCATTTGGATCGGTGCAGGCCACTTGAAATCTGGCAAGTCGTGAATGAGGGGCTGCAACCTCTCATATGAGATGTTTAGGGGGCGAACTACGGGGGCTCCCTCTTTTTCTATGACTGATCACATGATCGCTTTCGGTTTCTACTCCGACCTTCCTTGGACTCAGACGGCTTCTTCCCCGCTGGCTTGTTGCTATCAGCCAGTTGGCTTGTAATCATGACAATTTGTGTTGATGCGTGGCTATTGTCTTCCAACGTTGAGTAACTATCTGCCCGCCTGTATAACTCTTCCATGGTCATCGGAGGGTCTAAAGACAGTGAGTGGAAGAAAGGAGTGGATGGTCCGAAGCTTCTCCTGAAGTTCTGAAGGATTGCATCCATGCTATAAGCCTCTACACATTGGGCTGAAGCATAGAACCTCCCTTGTGAAGTCTCATATGGATTCCTTTTCACCTTTGAATGATACGCAAAGAGCTAATATTCCTTTCTGTCTCTTGAGCAAAGAAAGAATTGAGAGATGAATGACCCAAGCTCATTGAATGAGTTTATTAAGTGCACTCGGGAGCTTGTGGAACGAATTTAGTTGAATACTCTTAGACTTGATGGGAGTACTACACCGATAGATGGTCGATTTAATGGCATTCAACATCATTGCCTGATTGTAGTGGAGCATGTGATCATAGAGGTCAGCTGAGCTATCGAACGTGGTGAAAGCTGAAATGGAAAACCCGCGGGGCAGCTCATAATCAAGATGTGTTGCCCTAGGGGTGAAAAGAGCATGTCATCGGGTCATCGGGTCTCCGAATGAGGGCCGACGACGGTATGTAGAAGGTTGGTGCTGTACCAAAGGCAAGATGCATGGGCGGCAATGGTAGCATTGTGCCTGAGGGTAGCACCGACGGGTTCTTTGGGGATTGGCCTTGTTGGTACTGTCTTTCGCCTACTTCTTTCCTTGCCTTGTGAGATGCACTAATATGTCTTGAAGCGGGGTGAGTGAGCCCCTTGCTCAATCTAGATGTTAGGGGTTGCGGATGGCTCATCGTTCTTTGGGAGTATCGGCGTCGCCCGGGAACAAGACCCTTCCGCTATTATGAGTGATTGGTTGTATATCACGGCCGTATCTCGTGCATTTTTACGACTTTTTTCGATATGGGATCGCAGCTGGTCCTTCTTGCGCCATAAGCGCTAGGCCTAACCTTGCAACTCTTTCATCTATCTTGCTTTTTCTTCTTGATCATACGCTTTACCACAGAGGCTTCTGCATCTCCGACACCGTTTCGAATCCAGACTTTGGTGACCTTGATTAGTGGTGGTCTGGTAGGTTTTGATGGCGGACTCTACCATATCATAAAAATCATCATCGTGGCTGTGTTTCAAGGATGATGGGCTTCTTTCCTTTATCACGAAAGACTGGATGCTTTGCTTGATTGCTATCTTGCTTGTCTCTTTCGTAAAGATCAAGTCTTTTCTCTACTTGAGCTCGCAGACATCGTTTTCACGCTGTAGGTGCTTAGCGCTTTCCCGTAATTCCTTCATTTGTCTCACTTGATCCTCTTGCTTCTTCTCCATATCTTGACGCCAATGAAGAAATTGATCTTCAGGTGACTGGATCACTGGGTTGCTAGTCATTGCCCCGAAGATTAGACGAAGGTGTGGGAATGGGAATGGCCGGAGCTATTGGTGGCGGGCTATTAAACTTACGTTGAATAGCTCTTGCAGTTGTCGATGAGACTTTTTATTCAATTCCCACAGATGGCGCCAATTGTCTAACTACGGTATGTCGGGTCTTACGTATTGCGAAGTAGCCTCTCCGATGCTTAAGTTAGTAAAATGATGGAGAAGATGAAGAAGAAAGTCTGTGTAGATGGAATTGCCTACCTTTCCCTCGTGGGGAGTTTTTGTTTTATTCTTGAATTTCTCTTTGATTCTTGGAAAGATAATCTTGTGATTTTGGCGATAGAATCTCTCATTCCTTATTAGAAACCAATTCTCCTTGATTTTTTGAGAGATAATATCACGAACTTAGTGATAAAATTTGTCTTTCCTTATCAAAGATCAATTCTCTCTTATTTAGGATTATTGTTTTCAGACATACTGAATAAAGAGATATGTGGATAAATATCCTATAAGCGGTAGGATGGTAGACTAAGAGGACTCAGTTAGGACTTCGGACGGGGCCTTGGTCTTTCTCGATACGAATAGTTCTCTACGTATGGTTTTCTTGATATGAGACTATTTTCAGGTATATTGGGGTTTGAATTGACGATGGGCCCTTGAGGATGCTTGGCCTTTTGAGTAGTGGGTTTTAGGCCCGTGGTACTCACAGTAAGAATTGATTACTTCACTTGACTTAAATTCATTTTCATAGCAAAGAGCCGTTTTCTTGATATGTCATTCCATAATGTTTTCTTGTTACTTGACAGTTTTGTTTCATCATTGTCTTTCCAATTTAGGTTTCAGAGCGAGTGAGAGTCTTCTTTGAAGAAAGTGTGGCGGGTACCATCGGGAACACCTTATTTACAGATATGTCCAAAATCCACTCTTAAAAATGATTTTATTCCTAGCCTTTCAAAGTTTGTTCTAATAAGCACAAAGGTCTCGCTTGCCACACCTTCCTCCTCCTCAAGATTCTTTACCTCCACTATGTATTACCAATAATCTATGGGATCAATGCTTTTCATTTCAGTATGTAATACCTTGCATTAATATATTTGGTGCTATCATGAAAAATGTAACAATATAAATTTTTGACCCAAAACCAAGTTGTTCCTCAAAATCTTTAGGCCAAATAGCTTCTTTTTCTAGTTTTGTCAATGTCATTAGTGTGTGTTTAGTTATGTGTGTTTTCAAATGGCGTGTGCATGCATTCTCGCGTCTATAACATTTTAGTTACCACCAGTCTATATTCTCATCATCTTTGCCGTTTGTTTCATTTTACTGCTATATTTTATATCCACATTACTTATTACATTTAGATAGGGTCAGCGGCGTGGCCATAACCTCCTTATCTTATAAGGAAGTATCCATGAAAATGGTGCATCGACGTAGATATTTTGATTCCTTTCAACTTATCTTGAATGAAATCATTTGGGCTTGTGTTGGCCAGGTGTATTCAAAATTTATCCCTTCATATGTGATTCTTGTTCCTAAAAATATAATGTCCTTTTATTTTATTTTTATTTGATAAATGATGAATTTACCTTCCGGTGTATTTGACCCCTTTGATACTCGGTGAATAAGTTTCTTATAGTACCTTTTTTTCGTTTTGACTAATGAATTTTTGACTTGATGCACTGCGAGATCATAGAAATAGTTGAATCACGTGAAAATCTGATTTTTATTTTTATTTTATAATTAACTAATTAATAAAATTATTTATTTTTACCTATATGAAAATGTACATGAGTTGGGCTTGAGATTCATAGCAAAAGTAAGCAGGATGAAAGGATCACCATAATTAAGGTGGGGCGAGTAAAATAAGATGTAGTCAATGAGACCTACCTGCGTAGTTAAGAGCTAGGGTAGACAAAAGGAGTTTAGGGTTGAGTAAAAAAAAATGCGGCCATTCATGAATCTCAAAAAGAGACGGTCGGGATGAGGAGTGTAAGAGAATATAAAACACAGGAAGCAACTAGAAAGTAAAGATGATTTTCTAAAACTAGATCGTATCCCATTCAATCCCACAACTGAACAACAATTACAACCTTTTAAATACTAAAAAAAATATCCTAAAATTTATCAATCAACACCAACACTAACGTGTCCTTTGAGTTTATTTGCCTAATCAAAGCCACTAGTTCCTATTACATAAAGATAACATCAGTTTAATGAATGGAAGGTTGAAACTAACTAGATTTTTCAGCAAAGACTAATTCAGCAACTTCTAACCTCTCGGATATGACAGTAAGTTTCAATAATTTGCGACAAGGATATCCAACATTCTTGACCATCTCATGAATTGGTCACAAAGTCTTTTTATATATATAGGATTAATGAATCGGTGATCATATTCAAGTCTTCAGCTCAAAACAAGTATAAATTCTAATCAATACACCTTTTAATATTAATTCTTAAGTTACTCAAAATTCTTAGTTTGGCTCGAATTGCAAATTGTTTCTTACGCTGAGAAAGTTGAAGAGGTGCGATTACGTACTAACATAACCAGTCAAAAGTCCAGCCACATGTAGGCCCCGGGACATTATTGAAAATGCCATATTCGAGTGTATATAGAAGAATTATTTAACTATTTTGGGTCCCATTAAGATGTAATTTCCATAAGAATATTGGAGTGTTTCCACTTGTAATTTCAGTCTGGTCTGATCTTGCCCAGATAAAAGTGGCGAAACACTAAATAGACGTGCCTACAACATGAAACAAGAATGCCGTAGCACTATACAGGAGTGCTGTAGCACTAATCAGATGTGCCTGTCACACAAAACAAAAGTGCCGTCGCACTAGACAGGAGTGTTAAAGTACTAAACAGACGTACCTATTCATTCACTATCCGGTCTTAAGCAGGCCAACAATTATATGCGTTTTCGAGCTTTTTATATTAGTATTTATAGCATTCGTTTAGGCTTTATAAAAATAGAAAGCAAAACAGGCAGAGAAGAGGCAAGAACAAAGTCTGCCAAAAAGACAAGTTTGCTGAAGCGAAGTGGTTCGCATAGGCGGAGCAGACAGGGCCATAAGACAGGTCTCAGGTTCGCTTAGGTGAATAGACCCTCACCTAGGCGAAGAGCTTCACCTAGGCGAGCACTCCTTCGCCTAGGCAGAGAGGCGTTGGTCTTCCAGAAATGAGGCATTTTTGCCCTATTCCATATGAAAATTCCAACCAAATTCAAAACAAACCACAAAAGCCAACTCAAACCAATGCAAAAACACATTTAGAAGAGTTAGGGTTTTCCTAACACAAACATAGACAAGGAATGAGTTAGGATAGTTTCCTAACCTTGATTTTCTTGAACTTCAACTTAGCTTCTCTTTTCCTTCCCTTTCTTCTTCGTTTTTACATGAACAAGTAAAGCCCTAACCAAGTGGAGATAAATCACCAAGAATGACTTCTTCTTCTCCCCATTTGTGTGCCACTAGCCCTCTCTTAGCCAAAATGGTGAGAATCCTTATCCTAAAAGACAAGTGTTTGTCTTATGGATTTGGCTCACATTTTTCCCTTTGCATTTTAGTCCTTTGCTTTCATTCTATTTGCAAGTCAACTTATTAATATCCCATGTTAACATATAATCTTCTTATCTTATGTCCTTTGAGTGCTTAATTTTATAATTACCATTTTACCTTTTTCAACCCAGCACTTGAATTTAAAAAAAAAAAAAAATACGATTTGACTTCTATTATACCTAAACATGTGTAAACTACTAGAGTACCATTGGGGTGTCCCATAAGATGCTTCCTAAGATCCTTCATATCAAATGGCTAAACAATAGCTGCTTTGTCTCGACGGCAAGTCGGTATCATTGGCTCTTGACGAAATATCATCAACATATAAAACCAAGAATATGTATTTGCTCCAGTGACCTTCATATATATGCATTGATCAGCGATGTTCTCCTTAAGAGCACATTAGCGGTGAGCAAGTTCATCAAACTTGAGATACCACTACCTAGAAGCACCTTTAAGCCATAAGTGGATTTATGGGCTTACAAACCATGTTTTCTAACAAAGTTCCTCAAAGCCAATAGATTGAGACATGAAAACATCAGCAATTAAGTTTCCATTCAAGAAAGTTGTCCTCACATCCATCTAATGTAACTCCAAATTGAAATGAGCCACTATAGCCATAATAATATGTGGAGAGTCTTTAGTGGACATGGGAGAGAAGGTTTATAAAAAAGCAATACCTTCTAGTTATTTATAATATAGCCACTAATCTTGCTTTATATCTCTCTACCTATCCCTTGGCATCGTGCTTGGTCTTGAACACACATTTACACCCAATAGGTTTGCAACCATCTGGAAAATCTACCAAGCTCCACACTTTATTCTATAACATAGAAGTCATCTTATCTTTCATTGCATCGATCCAGAAGTTGGATTAAGGACTAATAATGGCTTCTTTATAGATTGTCAGATATGATACATCACCCACATCATACCCATGTTCCTGCAAGTAGACAATGTAGTCATCTTAAATTACGGGTCTATGTGCCCTCTTTGACCTCCTTAAAGGTATATCGTGGCTACGTTTAGGCTCTTAGATCTACATACAGACTCACCGGATCGTCCTCGGGTGGTTCATTATCGGGAACTGCGGATCTTGGTCCCCAAGCAATAGGGTTAGAGATCGGCGTGGAAGCAATAGGCACATGAATAAAAACTGGGTGTTCTTTGAACACAATTTCTCTTGGCTATTAGCTTATACCAGTATCATCCTCAAAATAGATAGCTTGATCGGCTCGTCCTCTGGTGGTGTCTGATGGGTAATTAAACACAGGAGCCTCTTGATCCCACCCTGATAACAGCAAGTACCCACTTATGGTTTTTAGATCCAAGTTTCTTGGTTCGCGAGTTATCGGTCTCACTTCCACCTTACAACCCCGAACTTGGAATTGGCGGAGACTGAGGCTAATACGTAACCATGGCTCATATAGGTCTTAAGACAGAGACTTATTAGGCATGGTTCAAAATATAGGCTGCGAGTTTTTCAAGCATCACCTGGGAGCTCAAGTAGTGAGGAATTAACAAGCATACATCGCACCATATCAAAGAACTATCACGATTCCTCCTCTCACAATCCCATTACATTGAGAATTACCCAAACATTGTATCACGAGCATGATGCCACATGCACAGGCATTGCTTCATAAATGGTCGGTTGCGTCGAATCTCATCATATCTACCATAATACTCACCCATGCGATTTAGAAGATGAACCCTTTGATCTTCTTCCCTTGTTGGAGCTCAACTTTAGCTTTGAAAGCCGCACGCCTCAAAAGAGTTAGACTTCTCTGGAAATGAACAAACAAGAACTCATAATGGGAATAATTATCAATGAATGTGATGAAATATTTATGGCCACCCCGTAGTTGGAGGAATTAGATAGCCCTGAAGAATATCTATATGAATAACCTTAAGCAACTCGGTGCATATGTCAACCTTGGCATTCCTAACCTTGGTGGTCAGTTTACCCTTGATGCAATCTACTGAGGTATTAAAATATGAGTAATCAAGATTCAGGAGAATTTCATCCTTAATTAATCTCTCGATTATATGTCTATAAATATGACCTAAATGCTTTTGCCAAAGTAGAAGGCTTTCTTTCAATCTCAAACGTTTGGAGCTACTAGCGAGTATTAACGATGGGGTAGCGAGGAAATAGAAGACAAAGCGAGATAATTCTAATATGTAAAGACTCTCCTTCAAGTAGTCTAGTGCCCAATCAATAGTGAATCTAGATTACCAAATTCAACTTTTACTAGTTCGAAAATTATATCCAGAGTATATCCAAAAATGAATCTGATATCATATTTATATGTATCTAGGTATGTCACGCCACATCTTGCAATTCCCAAAACTTTCTTGTACAAAGCTGCAATATAACAACTCTTAGAAAATCAAGTTGGACTCTTGTACCGTCTCCTGTACACGTATTGCTCCAAACTAGTTGGACTTCTTATGCTTATCACCGCTTGCATAGAATTGAAAGTGTGAATGGTAGTGTGACGCCCCATTCTCGGGGTGTTCGTTGACTACCCGTCAACCCGCGGAATACTCGTGAATATCAGGTAACCCGACACGACTCACGAAAATCGGCGAGTCTCCTTATGCGGGGCTCACTGCGAAATTACTAACTGTCCCGATCGACATCATAAGATATATACATGGTAAAAAGCGGCCATGGCCCGTAATGTCTCATCACAATATATCAATTATAATGCATAGTTAAAGAGTTAATAAATTACTCTTAACACAAACATATATTAAAAGGTTTACAATTTTTAATACATGTTAAACCCAAAACCATCAAGCCATGACAGGCTTTCTTACAAATGAGCCTCCCAAGATGGCTAGTCCTCAAACGCTCCTGTGCACAGAAAATGTGTTCCCTCGGCAGGTGAGCTAATGCGATTAATTAGAATCACCCTAAATGGGTTACTCCCCACCTAAGTGCATATGCAATGCTCATATATAAACACACATTCAAGCAAATGCGTGATCCTACTTGAATGTACACATACCCCGTCCCGTGTCTCGAGTCTCATGAGCTCACTCACTTGCCTAAGGCATGTATAAGAAAAATAATCATTTTCAAAACAAAACTGTTGTTGTGAAAATACACTCTTGAAGATAATAAATTAAAATATATGGGACTACTCTCAGGCGAATGTGTTGGAGAACCTTGAAGGAAAGAGTCATGGTCCTCATCAGAAATGAGAATCACATTTGGATAGTCCTCCCAACCCCATTCTCGGAAATTCATCACGTGAAATTCCTTTACCATAACCATGTTAAGCTTACCGGAAAATCCATGTCATGCACTCACCTAGTTCCTAGGTTGCAGTGCGCATATGATACGTATGCCATTTCTATCATTTTCATACAACACATGCAAATATATCATCATGCATATATTTACATAAATTATATCACACAAACATGTCATGCAATTTCAATCAAGCAACTCCCAAATTAGCTCACTTGAACTAATCATAATTTCATTTCCAATGGCCTACAAACACAATTATATTTTATATAATTGTGACACTATGTTAACACATTTAAATCATGTGATAACCTACCTATTTCTTTGATGACCAACTCGAGCCATCCATATTTCCACACCATTCAATCCATTACACAAAAAATTAGCTCCATTGGGTAATTAAAAACCTGACAATTCAATTTGAATTACTCATCCAAACACAATTCTCGAGAAATATTTCATGAACACTATTCCGTGAGCGGTGGAAGCCCTCGGGTTCTTGTTCACGACCACTGTTTCATCGGTTCCACTTTGTGAACCCGAATTCCATAGCCATTCCCGGCCTCATACGTACCAAAACATGATTTATTTCATAAATTATGAATTAAACCCCCAAAACAGCCCCTACAGCTCATACACTGTCCATTGGACTATCGAGTAGCTCCAAAAATTCTAACAATTCCCGGTCCCGAGTTTTGGGATCGATCGAAGCAACCTCACGGCCTCATTACAAAACCTTAAATAAAAGTGTAAAACCAAGTAGGATGAAACCCCCTACCTCCACGGGTTTGTCGAAGCTGCAAGAGCAGGCCCGCGTAGCTTTGGCCGCAAATAGAAACGACTTTTCTTCTTGCTCCGAAGAATTCCGATGATCGGATTTGCCGGGATCTTAGAGAGAAGGTATACCTTCTCACTCTAAAACACCACAACCAGCCCTCACTGCATCTCCATCTCTTTTCTTCCTTCACGTGTTGGTCTTTTGGCTCAAATGGGGAAGAAGATCACTATTAGCTATTTCGTCTTTTCCTCATTTAACTATTCACCTTATGCCTTCAAATCTTGGATTTTCGACATTTAGCACTACCTCGGCCGTCCATTTCCATTTTTTCTACTCATGCAACTTATGACACATGAGTATATGTTATATGTGACTTTTGTCACATCATAGGTCGTTTTTCGGCACCCGATACTCGATGCCTCGAAAAATGTGCAAATTCCGACTGTCTCAGAATTCGACGAAATTCGACGTGCTAGCTAGATTTCACGAGATGATTCCAACGGTGAAATCTATTTCATCATCCGAGATCCAGAGAATAAATTTGATTTTTACCGAAATTACGATTTTACCATTTTTTCAAAAATTGGAATTTTCTCGGGTCTTAAAGGTAGCACCACTATCTAACCACTAAGTATCAGATGACACATCAATGATATTGGATTCAAAACAAACATTCACCCAATGATTATTAGATAGCTCATTTTTCCCATTCTTTGAAAACTTTGTATATTTTTTGCTAATAGCATATAAGAGCTCTTTTGCATTCTCAATCTTGGGAATGCTTGCATAAATGGAATCCTCCATATGATTCCCCATGATCATCAATCAAAAACTATTAGAATACTCCCAATCTTCATAGGACTTTTTCTCCTTTGTGGAACTCTCAACTGTGGGTTTTGGAGGAGCTTTAACTCAAGCGTACTCGGTTTCACGGAGTATCAAATTCATCATGAGAGATTTAACTTCATTGCTTGTAATTAGTCTGATAAGTTTTACCGTGATGACAAAGAACTAAAGCTCAAAGCTAAAGAATAAACAAAGAAGAGCTTGATGTAAAAACACATATAAAATAAAGACATGCAAATTGCTCCATTCTCGAGACTTACCAAATGACCCACAAAGTGAGTCACCAAATGCTATAGTCACATAACACAAAAAGACTCATACACGGGTAAGAAAGAGATTGCCTGTTAGTCGCGACGAATGCATGATTTCCTGGATAGGAGTAGTAAAATTGTGAGGTTCATAACACTTAGTAAAATCTTTTCACTTAACTAAGCATCCTATCAAATAATCAAGTCATCGATATGACAACTTCAATATTCGTATGGATCTTAGAAAAATTGATGCGCAAGGAGGAAGAATTATAGTTGCAACATCAATTCCAGAAAATATCCGATATGCTTAGACTTGCGAGAGGCAAGTTCTTAAAGATTCAATATTTCTCAATTTTACCCAAGTTAATAAGCATTTAATCTTATCCACAATATGATGATATAAATAATTACAAATAGTATTAACATAAATTAATTAAGCAATTTAAGAAAAAAAAAACTAGTGAAAAGATTGCAAAATTAGGTAAAAATTTGATTTTTTATTTTATTATTATTTTTTTTGTTCTTGTTCCTACCATTACAAAATCCTCAGAAGTTGGAAGACTAGAGAAACTGAATATTGTGAATGCAGTATCTGATGGTAAATCTGAAAGATCAATTTGCTTTCTTGTAGAGGGATTAAAGAAAAAATACTTGTTTTTCTTTAGCAAACTTTCCTCCCATAATCAGCAACCACCCATGTTTAGAATAAAAGATTTTTCTTTGTTTAACAATTCTAGAATATCTATATAATGTGTGGTCTCCTTACTGAAAGAAATTATATCTACCTCTCTTTGATGACATTAATAAAGGAGATTCAAATTGAATAATCTATGGGAGGCGACAATTTCGGACGGAATGGGTGCGGCTTTCCATGATTTACGTACGAGATAAAAAAATATATTAATATCTTTTAGTAACGAGACATGACCGTATCAAACTTAAAAGTTCTATCGGTAAATTTGACCAAAAACTATGAGATTCTTCTTCATCAAAAACTTTAACCATGCTCTTTTATTTGTATCATCAAATTTTGACAGATTTTTGTTTGTATAATCAAAGTTGTTATTCAACCAAAACAATTGATCAATAATCAAAAGACACAAAAAATACATTACAAAATAATAATTTTATGGAATAAAGAAGCATATAAATTCGTAGTGTGTAGAAAACATACCCGAGATGTATCTGGAATTATTGGCTGTCAGTCTCCCAAATCTGCAAGGGATGAGATAAAAGAAAATGTAGAGTTGAAGATGGTTATTTCCTTATTCCCAAAGTGTGTTCTACCAAACCCTTATAAAATTATAGGACTCTATTTACTTATATATATAGAGTACAAGAACAATTGGACTTTGGTTCAATGGGCTTATCAAAGCAAGAGATAAGATAAAACCATGGATCTATAACTAGTTAATATTAAACCATCTCATATATGACTCATAATTAACATACACATAGTCCATAATAAATAAATTAATCTAACTTAATCCATGGCAGATTTGATCTGCGTTCCATGCTTTTTTTTTTTTTCGGTGGCTAATTCAAAGCAACCTGAAACACGCTTGGCTTCCTTTATATGGATCCAGGCCTTTTTCTCAAAACTTTTTTCCGATCTGCATAGCCAATTTCTGTTCATTTATATTGATTACCAGTCTAGTTAAACAATACTCAAATCCCATTACAATGATCTCTTGTCTCAAAGAAATGCTTAGAACGTAAATCCCAACATCAATTACCACAAACAGAAACTCAGCTATTATAGTATGATTCAAAAAAATGCAATATTCTTTTCCTCGTTCATTTTTAATAGTTTACAAACTCAATTCACAAACTCTCTAATGTTTAGATAATAAAACATACCCAAGGCAACTGGAGAGCAGCATGCATGGCACTTATTTCATACAAGGAAATTAAACAAACTGCGTTACAACTGAACTATATTAATTGGCAGATTCCTTTCCGATACTTCATGGTAACTAAACTTTCCGGTTTCCGGTTCTTCAACGGTTGTATAGGGCATTAATTCCTTGAATGTCATCCTCATTACAAACAGCAGTCACTCCATGGCTAATGCTGGGAAACATAATTGCATCTTGAACTGAACTATGCCCAAGTCCAAGAAGATGCCCTATTTCATGCACGGCCACCGTCTCCAAGTCAAATGCATTAGGAACTGCACCTATTGCCCATGTTTCATCGAAATCATAATGAAATCTTCCATCCGTTGGGGCAAAAGCATGAGCTACGGTTCCACCAGCGCCATCAAATGGTGCACCGTCTCCATGATTACGCCTATGAAAACCAATTGTCAGGTCGGCGCTTCCCTGATCTTGAGTCTCCGCGAATGTGAAGTGTGTTGAAGAAGCCCATTGGCCGAATGCGGCTGACACCGGGCTCCTGGCCTCACTTGGGGTGCCGGAGAGAAATGCATAGGTGAGATGAGTCTTGGAAGCTGGCCATCTTGGAGATCCCGGGAAGAAGGAATAATGAGCCACTGTGTGGAGGGATCCATGGCCATGATGGTGATGCCTTTTTTTGCCTGAACGCATCCAGCTTGTGCCGTTGACGATATCTGCTACACCACAGCGAGGCTTCACCATCTCGGCCACTGTTTGAGAAATCCAAACTCAGCAGTGACGCCCGGATGATGGTGGTCTGGTAGGTTTTGATGGCGGACTCTACCAAGATCATCAAAATCATCATCGTGGGCATGGGTTTTGTTTTTGGCATGGCTGTAGCTCAAGTAACCAAACTGTTGTAGGTATTTCTTGAGCTTATGGACGCCTTTTACTTTGTCTCCCTTGTGACATCCTTGGAGATCCTTTATAAACTCAAATGCTGATGGTTTTTCACGCTTTGATGAGGGTGATATTCTTGCATGGGACGAGATAGGAAACAGGAAGAGGCATAGGAATATGATTAATGACAATACAGAAGAAAGTTTAGGTGCCATAACTTCTGTAGATACAGGGGTACAAGAAGAAGGCACTCTTTGTGTTTTGCGTTCTCAGGTGTTATAGACACTGGTGAATGAATTGGAGTCATCGAGTCAATTCTTAGGAATATAGGGTTTCAGGATATCCCGAGATACGTGTTAATTCTTGCCAATTCCACACGTAGAAATCAAAGAATCTCTTGGGATGGTAGAGAGACCAAGCATAGACATTGTTATTGTGTATGCCCGCCTAGTCATAAGCAGCATAGTTGACGGGTCATGACTCATAACGGAGTCTTCTCTTCTTTGCATGTCTTGGGAGAGATCCCTTTGAATCATATGATCATATGTCTTCGCGTGTAATTTGAGTTTGGAGTCATACGTCAGATCGTGAAGTCTAACATGCCTTGGAGGCCAGGCTCAAGTGATAAAAGGGGAGGATGGTTTAAGGGAGGTCCTGGACTCAAGTAGAAGTCTAACATGTTAGTTTGGGTTTTCATTAATGAATTAATTGAATCTTAATTTCTTGTCATAATATGAATTAGCATATGCCTAAATTAACATATGCCATTGTGGCCGAATTTATGATCAGGATTCCGTAGAACCGGTATTATAAAATTGAATAATTAATATAACATATATATGCTATTATGCATCATGTCATCTATATTATTCATGGAATACACACTGCAGTAATCTTAAAAAGTAGATGTCACTCATAGTACTGCATCAAAACTGAAGTTTTCTAATTCCATTTGAAATTCTCAACGGTTGTGTAAAATTTTATTTCCTTGAACGACGTCATGTGCATCAGCAACGTACAGCACTTACTGATAATCATGTTTCATAGACAAATGTATTCGTGAGAGGCCTTACTATCATCCTAAGACTACAAAGTAGTAAATTTAGGTATATGCTGGGACTACTTTATTTGCGATGTCTTCTTTGAATAATAAAGTGCTGCATGGGTATTGTACCTAAAATTAGGTGTCTCAGAGAATCGAGATTGAAAGCGGTACCAGGATCGACCTTGCAATTATATTAACAAAAAGAGGAAGAATGGGAATCTCCACAGCATGCATGGAAGTATACAGAAGAAACCAGCCTATACAAAAAGGAGCTGGTTTGCCTGAAAAAAGAACTGCTACTTTTTAACAATCTTAGAAGAGAATGCAAAGAATTCTAACAAAGAATCCTCTCAAATCTAAAAATTCAGCCCGAATAGAAACGAGCTAATAGAAGAAAGAGAGTTCTTTTAGCCTAGTATAGGAGAAAGGTAAATCTTCAAAGACTATCCGGTTCTTCTCCTTCCAAATAGACCAGAGCAAAGAGGCTCTGCATTCCACAACTTTTTTAGCCTTTTCTATATAAGAAAGCGAGGCCATTCTAAACGAAGGTCCTTAATTAACAGCAAAAGAGCAGACCCAAACAAAACTTAGGACATAAATGAGGCCCTCTAGAGTCCCCGAGCCGCGGGGCAATGAAGTAGCGAATGGTTAAGGTTTTCTCTAGCTTCGTTGCACAAGGGGCGCTACTAACCAACTAAATCGTTCCATAACAGTTTCCAAGGTCTTATTTGTTATATTTGATTCCTGCTTGAGGGTAACATTGCCACTAACCCGAATAACGATTGTTTGAATCTCCCTTCCAGAAAAGCATGTCCTTCTCCATTTGGTGAGTTCTACGCTGTGTCAGAAATTCAAATTCCTAATCTCCAGTCTCATTAATCGGCACAGGTTGAACCCAAGCGATAGCTCAACCCCTCTTTTATTATCTCAAACATCGATACTTTTACCCATTTTGTTTTAGTGAGCATGAACAAAGTAGGAAATATATGACAAAGTGTATTTTCCCCTCACCAAGGATCCTCCCAAAATTTGACTCTAATTCCATCCCTAAGAGTAAAAATACAGTTCAACTTCATTAAAACAATCTCTTTGCTGATATCTTTCCAAGGGCCCAACCCAGAATTTTCCATAAAAGTTATAGTAAACCAACCACCATCCTCCACCAAATATTTAATTATGATCTCATCTTTCCAAATGGTGCTCTCCTCCTCAGCAAACCTCGACCCACTTTTTCCCGAGGGCTTTGTTTATTAGGGAGAGATCCTAACACCCCAGCCCTCTTTCCTTCCTTGAGCAAATTGTTTTCAATTCACCAAATGAAACTCTTTGAGGTGCCTCTTTCCAAGAAAGTTTCTTTGAATTTTCTCAAACCTATTTTGACTCCCTTAGGTAGCGGAAAAGGGAGCATAATGTAGATCAGGAGGTTGGAAAGGGTGTTTTTAAAGATAATTAATCTTCTCCTTTGAAGATGTACTATCTCTTTAATTCTTTAACTTTCTCTGAATCTGTTCCACCGTCCCAAATTGAATTAGAGATGCACCTCTTTCCCTAATAGAAGGCTTAAGTAAGTTGGGAGGTTCCCCTTATTACATCTCAGTTCGAAGAATTTAGAAGTCTAAATCTTCCACTTTATAAATCTTCTCGGTTAACATTCTATTTGAAATTGCCTCGAACCATAAGAGCCAATTCAGCATAAATAAGCCATCTTATCCCTTGAGTCCTTGCAAAAACCAGTATTCATATGCAAACAATAAACAGTTATCTTCCTCTCTTCCCACTTATATTCTGAAACTTGGCTATAAGAAACCTTAAAGTTGCTTTCTCCATTGGAGATTGAAAATGCCATGCGACAGGGATAGGACAAGGATGCATATGCCCTTGAGTTTTTGATAAAACCACTAAGGCTTCCATTAACCAGGATAGAAAAAGTATTAGTTTACATGTTTTTATCAATTCACCCATTTCGACTAAACCTATCTACAGCACCCAAACGAGACTTCCAATTTATGCGATCATATGTTTTCAAATGTCGATTTGTGAGAATTCCCTTCTCCATTCTTCTTCTATGAAGTCGATTACTCCATTCAGCTTCCTTCAGACATCAAAATTTACCCACCAAAAAGCGTTATGAGCTTCATTGACTAAATTTGTTCATCATAACTGAGTACATTTCTGAGGACTGTGCAGCATATATAAACTTCCATTAAAATAATAGAAATGGAGGTCATGAGTCCTGCCTCCTTTTAGGAATCTGAGCTATAAGCGTTGTATTGGGACTCTAACAAACTTCCTAGTTTCATGGAATTCTCGGAACATTCTCATTACATCCTCCTTGACTATATTCCAATCGAATTGCCAAAACACTAAGGTGATCGGGGCTAATTGGACTAGAACCTTGTCTCCATTTGATCCCGAAAGAATGGTGCACCTCTTGACAGCAGCTGACTCCATACACCATGACCATCCTCATCAAGTCTGGAAAAAACCATTATCAAATTTGCTCTCAGATCTCCCATATATGACAGTCTTTGAAAGCATTCATGATGTTTTTTGTCTACCGGAATCTTTTTCTATGTGGTCCACATATACCCATTTATTTTTTAACTTTGGTTTGGATTCATCTTATGGGAATTAGTATCGTGTGTTCTGTGTTTTCCCATTATTTCAATTAATTTCCCTCAAATTTTGCTATATGAGGATATCTCTTGGAATAGCTAATTTTTTGAACTCTTCTAGAGTAGTGCTTTAATTTCCATCCCTTGTAGAAAGACTTCTTTGAGTTTCAGTTTGTCTCAATGGGTCACCTTCTCCGGAGCTTCCTTTTTCTCCTCCATCTACCAAAAACATCTTTATTTCTAGCTCCTTGAGCTAATTTTTAAGCTTTGATCCTTTCCAGTCATGTCTAGTTATTTAAACTGAGACCTTTGGACTATGCCACTAGTCCCTGATCAAGTCCTCTGAAGCTATCAGCTTTCAACAACATATTCTCGAACTTGAATGGCATTAACCCACCCCGCATATCCTCACTCTAACACTCTCTTTGAGGAGTGGTTGAGTTGGTATGGGTATTGCAGTAGGCTTTGGGTACACCTCGAAAAATAGATCCACACCCTGTTCAGACTTTATCAGCCTTGCCATTCTTTGATTGTTCAAACCATGACCAAGTGAAGCGTCCCCACAGAAGGGATATTAACCTGAACTCTGGCTCATCCAATAACTTGAAAATCTTCTCATTCCTTCCTTCTCTTATTCTTCTGGGGGTGATTATGTTGAAGTCCCCACATTTAAGGTTCCTTATTTGGGTCCTTTATACTTAAACTCTCATAACAAATCATGTTTCCTTCCACACAGTGATAATGATTTCTTCATCAGACAATTCTATATTGGCTCTGAGAATCAGCAAATGCAAATCCGATCATACTCAATTCATGAACCTAAACAATATCACATGTTATAATGGATTATTCTCTTTCTCTTTTTTTCTCTTCCTTCTCTGTTCATCTCATGAGGCATTTGTACCCTCGATATCTGGTGATTAAGGCCCTTCATTTGGGTTATCAAGGATCTTTACAAGATTACTCAAAGGAGACCAGTAAAATAATAAATCAGGATGGCATTGAAGGAATTAAACTTGCTCTAAAGGCCCCAATGATTTATCCATATGGACTTCATAATTATATAATATAGTATATATGCGTTAATGGCATTACCCCAGTCCACATTAATATGAAATAGAAAAATGTGTGAACTATCTTAAGTAACAGTGTTATGTTGGTCTTGTTATAATCTGTCGATGATTTAAGACTATTACAGCTAGAAGAATATGGTCCAGAATAAATCATTTATGGTTTTTTATATTACATTGCATGTGTTATTATGCGGTGTTAGGTGCAATATTAGAATAATACAAGACCAGAATACCTAAGTGCCATTATTAAAATTCATATCTGCTTATTGGCGGTCCATATTCATTTATATTCAGCCCGATAATTTAGGTTTTTAATTAAAAGAAAATATTTAATATGATTGAATATAACTAAAAAAGAAGGGTATAAGTGAAAATGAAGTCTACCATCATTAGATATGTTTGATTCCCTAGACTTGTTTTCCAGTTATTAAATAATTTATCCTTCATTATGATTCTTATCAAATTATATATAAATTTGAATTAGTTTTATAATGTTCACAAATTGGTTCTTATTATGTTGGTGGGATCGAACTTTGTCATGAAGGTTCAGAAGACGAGAGGATAATTCTCTTCATTTATTTTGTTTACCATTATTAATTAATTTTAACCTTTTATATGTTTGATATGATCATTCTTACAGAATAGGAAAGGGAGAGTTCATTTTATTCTTGATGTAGCCATGGTGTGTGGAAAGGACATTTTCTCAATATTAGGTGGTATGGTAGATTTGGTGGTATCGGGAGGAAATTCTAGAAATGACACTATCAGTTCGCATTTAAGGCCTTGACAATGTTACATCTACGCTACAGGGAAGCTATCTTAAAGTGCGCCGTTGAGATAGGTGTAGTCTACGTACTCTCCACTTCGCGCGCTGGGACACACCACGACCACAGCAATGACCAGGTGCTGTTACGGTAAAACCTACAGCAAAAGTTTGTCTATACATGAATAATAAATAACGGTTCAGATGGAAGCATCTCTTTCTATCTTACACAAACGCGCTGGTGGGCGATCAGCCCACTTTAGCGAGAATAATCTGAAGGGTGATTCCGACCATATTTGATGACTCGGTGAACAACACCGGTCTTTTTAATAACGCCATTTTCCTCCTTTCTCTTTCACACGGATATGAGGTACTAGCATTATGTGGAAGCTTCTCTGGCTGGTCAAGAATAATGTCACGGATCAAAATGATGGGTTCCTTTCTTTAGCCTTGATTTGAAATGACATGTGATTACTATGCGGGGTGTGATCTTGAGGGAAGGGTTTTCAAAATTGTTCGCCTCTTTGCACACATGAACGGTGATACTTTCTTCTTAGTGTAGCAATTTGTGTTGCTTAAAGGTCTACGCGAGTTACTCAATGGTGACCTGTTTGATGATAGAGTGGGGATAGCTTTCAACGAGTGTGAGTCCGCCCCCCGTTATGGGTTATGGGCCCCCGAATCTTTGACAATCGAGAGCAAAAATTTGTTGAGTGACTAGTCTACTATTACAAGGAGTCGACATCCCATAATGTGGTAGTTTGCTTTGTTGAAGCAAAGAGGGGATTCCTCGAAATTTAAGTTCAACATTTTGAGGAAGCTTCATTGCTGAACAGTTTATTTATGGCCGTCCACCATTGCCGGGGTCCACAGTACTATGTACATGAAACCATTAATACAGGTGAAGCACTAAAGCATCATGAATTGGAGCACAATGTGGATGGCGTTCACCCTGGCCTTAATCGTGGCTGTTGTTAATAGTTTCTTTTGTTGGCGCTTTGATTGATATTGGTTATAAGACGGACACTTTAGTATATAGTTTATGGTGATGGGTTAAAATGAGACTCTTCTTGCATTTGCGTTCTTTCTACATCACACTTGGTTCCTACCCTTGGTCAATTTCCCTGACATAACTCCTTAGGTGCCCAGCACGATGACTTTCCCACGGGAACTTTAGACTTGGCTGTCGATCTCATGTCCATAGGTATATGGTGATCCTTTACAAAGGATTTTTCTTTGGGAAGGATTCATTTGGATCGGGGTAGGCCATTTAAACTCTAGCAAGTCGCGAATGATTGACAATAGCCTCATACAGGGGACTTTCGGGGGGGGGGGTGGGGAGGTGGGGTGAACTATAGGGGTTCTCTCTTCTTTTGTGATTGGTCTTCCAGGATGGATGGCTTTTAGTCTTTATTCGACCTTCCATGGTTGGAGGCTATTTCCCAAGCGGATTATTTCCCTTCCTTAGATTGGCTCATAATCACATGGCAGATGCAGGTTTGCTAATATATTGTCTCCCGGCATTGTGTGCCTATCATCCCGTCACATTGTGATTCTTCCATCATTATGAGGTAGGTCTATAGGCCCAGTTCTTTGGAAGAAAAGGAGTAGATGGCACAGAGCTTCTCCTAAAGTTTTAGAGGATTGCATCCATTCTATAAGACTCTATTTTCTTAATGGCTTACCCGAACCTCCTTGTGAAGTCATAGATTGATTATTCTTCCTGTTTGAGAATGGTTTGTAAGGAGCTGATGTTTCTCTTTTGTCGCACCGAGCAGAGATATTGTGATATGAATGCTACTCATAGCTTGTAGAACAAATTTATTGAGTAGCACGAGAGCTTATGAAACCAAGCCGACGTCGACCCTGGCAAACTTGTCGGGAATACTTTGTATAACAATCGATTGTTACTAGCATTCAGAGTCATTGCCTAGTTATAATGGAGCATATGGTCATAGGGATCAGTTGAGCCATCGAAGGTGGTGAAAGCTGGAATGGAAAATCCGTGGGGCGACTCGTAATCAAGGATGTGTTGCCCTAGGGGTGAAGACAGCATGTCATCGGGTCTCCGAATTAGGGTTCTTGGCGATCAAGTAAAAAACATTAGCGTTGTACGAAGGAAGGTATGGCCGGCGTGGTGGCAATGTGCTGAGAGCTGACAGCGGTCCCCCAGGAGACGCTCGTGATCTTGTCTTACGCTGCCTCTTTCTTTGCCTTGCGAGATTCACCATTAATAACGTCGTTGAAGGTAGGGTGAGGCGAAGGCCTTTTGCATGATCCGGTCCTTGTGCTTTCCTGAGCATTCTTTGTTGGCGAGAGATTTAGGGATGGAGAGCTACCTGAGGACAGTTCATCTTCCTCTGGGGTGTCGTTGTCGTCAAGAGGAATGGCCCCTTTCCCTTTATTTAGGGCGATCGGTTCTTATGTGACAGCTCTCGTCACATATTTCAAGGATCACGACTTTTTTCAATCTGGGCCCCTAACTGGTCATTCTCACATCGTAAGCGCTCGACCTGATCTTGCAACTCTTTCATCTATCTTACTTATTCCTCTTTCTTTCTCTCCGTATCACGGCCTTGAATGGAAGAATTGGTGTTAGCGTTGGTTCATCGGAATGCTTCGTCTTTGCGGTGCCTTGGGCGGATTATCGTAGAATAGGATCAGCGAGGCTTTGGGTGATGAAGGAGGGCTACTTCTGACCTTTAGGCGAAGCTCTTGCGACTGTGCGAGACTTCTGTTCGATTACCCTGGCAGGCGCAATTATTGTTGTTTCGCCCAGTTGTCGACCTCGGGGCATCCGGTGTAATGTGAACTGCCAAGGGTGATCGGCGACGGTGGGTGGTAGCCTCTCGATGATTAAGTCGTAAAAAACACGAGAGGAAGAAGAGGGGTTCGTCTGATTAGGTTCATCTCATTGGAATCCTCACGATTTATAGAGAGGTGGTTGGAGAATCCCTGCATTTTCTCAGGAAAAGAATCTTCCTTTCTTTAGGAATGAAATCTCTTTTCCTTATCGAGGCGATTATTAGGGATTAATCTTCCAAGAAGTAAGGGATTTGGAAGCTAGGAAATTCGGGGATAAATACCTTTTGCATATTTCTTGCTTTTATCCATTTGTCCATAGCGAACTTTCCATAAGCGGGAGGATGATCGGTTGGGGGACTTGGAACACTAGATAGGCTGCCTTGAGGCTGACCTTTGGGAGAATACTTCGACTTTCACAGATGGGCATTCGGGTTTCCCTTCTAGGTAGTGCCTACTAGTTTTGATATGGAAGGTGGGCTTGGGCCTCTTCATTGTAGACTGAGCGGATCATGAATTTGACGGGCAGACCTGGGCTCTTGAGGTAATGGGATTAGACCCATGAGTACTCATGGGCATACTGATTAATTTTCCCATAGGAGAGATCATGGAGATGGGTTTCCATTTGACGGCCGTGGTGGAGTCATAGCTCATGCTTCTCCATCGACACGAAGAAGGTTTCATTACGATGCAGAAGGTTCGCAGTGGGTGTAGTTCGAGGTGCATTTGACTTTGAGATCGTTGCTTGGCATGAAATTGGTCATCTTCTTGGACTAGGTCATAATGAAGAGGGATGTGTATTCTGTTATTGCTCAAGGGAAGGACCAGAAGGTTTGCATGGAATGACATTAAATTAAAGCTCTGTCTGTGGGGCCAAGAATGGAAATTGCACAGGAAGGATGAGGTTTGCATGGAGATGACATTAAATTAAAGCTCTGTATGAGGAACTAAGAATGGAAACGGAACTTAGGTCATTGAGAAATCTACATATCTATATATATAGTACTACACTTGTTTTCCTTGTACCAATTAAGTGTAGTGCAAAATTTATTTTTAAGCAAAAGAGGTTTCAGGTGTTGAATTTTATTATTATCACAAATCTACTGCCGATATATATATATATATATATATATATATATATATATATATATATATAATATATATATATATACTAACTTTGTATTTTTCAGAATGATGCAACGATAATAAGAGTTTTGCTAATTAGGAACGATTCCTGATTAATTGAAATTTCATCCATGCCACATACATACATGTGACGAATTTTTTGCAATTGGGGCGAGATTAGAAGCATGTACCATATTAAGTAATTTTAGTGAAAATCATGCTAATATACCATATTGTTGTGTTATATGGATGTCTCAGAAGCTCTGACTCCATTAGAAAATGACATCTTGTTTAATTAAATATCCTTTCAAAGTAATACATCTACATAAACTATCTTCCATGTTTGTCATTAATCATACTCCTCTTCCTCTTTCGAGATGTTACCTATCTCTTCTCCAAGCTACTTAAATGATGAGCAGACATCACCATCTGGGTTTATATATAGGGGATCTTAGGGCATGTTACCGGAGGGACAAGCGGGAAGGCATCCATAAGCTCGAAGCAATACCTTGATCGAGCAGTTTGAGTACTTGATGAAATTTATATATATAACCATTAATCCAACTGACTAAACACATTGTTGTAATGAATAATCATAATTAACACCAATGTTTTGTTTTCCTTTAAAATTAAAGGTCCCTCTTCCTTAGGATATTGGAAGAGTGAAAGGCGACCCTTGGTAGGAGCTCGAGGGAACAGACCTAACATTTGGAAATTATTAACTTGAATCGGTCACTAGCTAAGATACCATAGAAGGAAAACTACTAGAAATCCACTCATTAATTCAAAGAATTTTTCTCATAAACCAAATCTTAAGTTACTCAAAATTCTTAATTTGCACGGAAAATTGTTTAGTCTGAAAAGTTAAAGAGGTGCGATATATTACTAACGGCACCGATCCGAAAAGTCCTCCACATGTAGGCTCCTAAACATTCTAGAAACTTCCATATACAAGTCAATAGAAGAATAGAAAGTCAAAAACTTTTGGGTCCCATTAAAGACTTGATTTCCATAGCAATGAAGTATTTTACCTTAGTTTCTAGGAATTTGTTAAGGCTTAGGAAGAAATTGGAGATCACTAAAGGGTATAGAGTAAACACCAATTCATAAGATTAGAAAGTCAATGGGAACTTAAGACCCGGACCACGCCTAGAAGACTCCGTCCACACTCAAAACAAAGTCATTATACCTCGTTTGGCGTGAGTCATCATGCGCTTCATTCTTTAGGATATTAAATCGGTCCGATCCATCTAAGAGTCTTTATAAATATATAAAAGGAAATGGAAACATAGAGGCGACCGCTGATCAACTAACTACGTAGGGCTGCTTTCTGCGGCACCATCCGGGGTTCAAAACTCGTGAAGTCAGAATTACTGACAATTAAATTAAGTAGCCTCGATAGTGATGTTATCAAGTCCAGGTGCAGAATCTGTCTGATCACAAACTCGGTAGTGGACCATTGAGCTTGGATGATTTGGCGAGATTAGGAGTTAACTTCGGTCTTCTTAGAAAGAGAAAAGGTCGGTCGTACATTCTCAATTCGTTTTACCCATTACAAAAAAAAAAAAAAAAAAAAATTCAATTTTTAAGATAAATATGAGATTCCTCTTCAAAAGTACCGAAAATCAACACTTTTTTCATAGTCTTACCAACAACCTGTTTTCTAACCCTAGCCTGTGTCGTGATGGTGAGTGGAAACTGTTGTTACCTTGATCGCTGACCTCCAGGGCATTAGCGGCGCAATGTAAACCTGCAAAAAGGGCGATTTGGCAATAGAGGGCCCACCGCCTCTCCGATGATTAAGTCAGAAAAAATACGGAGAGGAGGAAGAAGGAAGTTCACACAGTTCTGATTGCGTACCTCTCATCCTGGAGATCCTCCTGATTTATAAAGAGTGGTTTTGAAAGAATCTCCTATTTTTTACGAACCATATTTCTCTTTCCTTATCAAAGACTTATTCTTCCTTATCAGGGATTATCCTTTCCTTATCTAGGATTATCTCTCCGAGGAATAAGGGATTCGGAAGTTGGAAAGTCGTTGATGATATAAGCTTTTCACAGTTTTCCTTCTGAGTGGATATTCATAACAAATTTCCCACATGGGATGGGTTTCCCTCTTGGGGAGCAGAAATCCCGAAACCAGGACCGCCTTAAATGACCTTGGAATAGTTTGACCTTACTTTCCTAGACGGTCTCTTTAGACTCTCTTGTTTGAAAGTGTTAAATTACGGTTTTTGTGGCGAGTGGGTGGGCCATTCCATAACATAGGCGAAGCAGACTCGGGAGCTGCCAGTCTTAAAGATCATGGTACTGCAATCCCAATTTCTCAGGTTGGAGTTTAATGCTTTACATTTAGTTGAAATATTGTTATTTCAAATGTTGAGAGTTGAAAGGTTTGGGAGAAATGATTAGCGCATTCAATGCGTTCGGAGGCGATGCTCACATGTGTTTAAGGTGCATGGGAGACTCACGCCTCCTAATATGCATCTTGCGCATCTTGTTCTTACTGCCATTTAATCACCTTTGATGATGCCTACCCACATAAATGGGATAGTGGTTTCCGCAGTGGTTTCTTTTATGTCTTCTCAAGAGCTTTTTGGTTTCTGCACTTCACCTTCCTCTATGCTTCTACAAATTTCTTTTCAAAGGACCCATTGGAGACTCTCGACGCTTCGACGACTTTTGATTTTCCAACGAGTGTTTGCAACTCAAACCTTTTTCGTGTCGCTGGTTTGGTTGAGTGTCTTTGTTGTTGGAGGTGTTCTACTAGTTTCCATGAAGGTTTTTGGGTTTTTGGTTTACTTTCTTTAGGTTTTGTCCTTGGTGGGTTGTAAAATCTCGAGGAACTCTTTTTCCTTTTGAGGGTTTTTCTTACTTTATGGACCTTAAGTTGACTCCTTCTTTTTTAATTTTTTAATTTATTTTAATTGTTTTATTTTCCTATAGAATGGAAGAGGCCACGAAGAGGTTTCGACCAGTTAGGTTGGGCGTAGGAGGGTACTCCTAGAAACACCCTACTATGACAGTCTAGTTTCATCATGTTTCTTGAATGAGCGAGGTTATATAAAAGCAATTCCCCAGTGAAATCATTTTAGATGGAGGCCAGTGCATTTGCCAGTTCCATCGGTAATCTTGTCTACTTTACATGGGAAATTTGTTTGTTGTTGGGCTTCGCCTTCCGTTCTAATGTGGTGAAGCCAGGTTCCTTCGATTTTACAGTCACCCCTCCGCTCCATTCATCCGAGCGTTTTAGGATTTTGATGGGTTCTGATGTCTTTGAACTCACCAAGCTGGATATCTCATTTGGTGGAATTATGTTTCATTTACACTTTGAAGTTAGGGATTAGGGGCCGCTTGTCCATGTTGGCTCACAGTCCCCGATTGCAATTTGTAACCGGGCTCCTTGACTCCCCCAAGAAGGGGGCGAAAGGGGTCGTCCTGGTTAAGGGCCCATGGTATGATACCCCTAGCTCTCTAGGGTTTCCTTTTGATCTGAACCAGTCCCTTTTTTTCCTAGTTGTCTTCGTTCCTTTTTTTAATATGTCTCATATTTCCCTAGGTTATGGGTGTATTGACATACCTATTTTCTTGATGATTTGAAGATAGGCACAGGCAAGGCTAGCTAGGTAGAAAAGGCGAGGCTGGATAGCATCTTCCGGTTGCTTGAGATCATAGAGAGGGCACACCATCACTTGAGCTCCGCCGATTACATGAAGAAGAATCTATAGAAGTTGGGCGCTAGTCCCTTCCCTTACATGTGCACATTCTTCCCTCGTCCTTACTTGACGAGGTGGTCGAGAGAGCACTTTGTTCTTATAGACCCTCTGAAATCATTGCCAAGAGGTCCTTCCTAGGCAGAGGCCGCTCCGAAACCCTTTGTCCAGCCATATCCTTTACCTTTAGCCGTGCAGGACCCAAAGCCTGTTCCCCAGGCGGCGAAGAAGAAAAAGAAAAAGAAGACCGAGTGAGCGAAGGCTGCTGGTGTGAGATTTGAGGAGTTAGTGGACTGGATGAATTCGGGAGTTAGCGAATCGGTTGAGGAAGAGAAGGTTGAGATGTTTGGCCTTGTTTAAACTGTTTACGCTGGGATCGCCAAATCGAGAGACTCTCATAGGAGGCGCCCTTGGCTCACGAAGCACTTAGAATCGTCCAAAGCTATTCGACTAGAATAATAGCCCAGCCCAGTAGTGCGTGGTACCTAGACTAACCTTTGATGCCCAGCTGGCTTTGGAGGATGCGCCCAGGGGGCTTGTAGAGAGGCATGTGCACCACTGGAGGGTGGAATCCCAACCAAGGGATCTCTTGGTATTGAAGGAGCTACGGTGGAGGCTCGGGTTGGGGTAGTCATTTTCCAGTGCGTTCTTGTCTAGGAGCAGTGAGGTGTGTCGACCCTCGTAGGCGAGGATGCCTAACCGGTTGGCTCCTTCTTCGTATGTTCCCCCGGTAGAGTGGGTCCATCATTTAGTGAGCTGTCGGCTCCTAGCCGGAGGCGCCCGGGGGAAATCGTGTGATGGGCCCTCCAGCAAGAGGAGTCTTCGGTTACGCACATGCGCGACCTCTACCCTACTCTCCTTCGGTCTTGGTCATTGCTTGTTCTGACCAGTGTTCTCTGTTTCATAGACTACACGGATAGGAGACCATTCTGTTTGTAGCGAGAAAGGCAGGATCCTCCATAGCAATCACAATTTTCACAAGTTGATTGAGGTAGTAAGTTTTGAATTTTTATACCTAATTGTTAATTTTGCGATTTTCTTTTGACATCTCATCTTTTCAAAGCTATGACTGCTATTCATAACATGGCTCGCTAGCATAGGGAATTCCAATCCTAGATGGCGATCTTGAGAAGCTACGACTCTGTGCTCAATCGATAGTCTCTAAGAACCAAGCTTTGGATGCTTCCTTCGGCTGCGAAGTGCAGGTCGAAGCAGAATTTGGGGCTAACAAGGGAGAGAAAGATTGCACATATGGAGAAGGAAGAGATGAGGCCCGAAAAAGGAGGCTGGTGGCTCGGCAGGCGGCTAGTGTGTGGCGTGCGAGGCAGGGCGAGGATGACTGGCTAGGGTTTAAGAGCCACTGGCTGCGGAGGAAGGGACGGGTGCAAGAGGCGGAGCTAGGATGCCAGCTTAGGGTTGAACGGACATCTCTCTCCACGCTGGAAGGCTCAGGCGGAGCTAAAGATGAGGTGTCCTCCCTCCATTCTCAATGGGCAAGGACAAAGGGCCTGGAAAGAATTGCTGAGAGGCTGGAGGTGATCTTTGCCTATGGATGCAGTGTTCATCTTGAACACAATATCTGTTGGTCATCCCAGAAGTCTGATGGTATGCTCGACTTCCAGATTGACCAGCTGCCTCCGAGTTCTTTCTGAACCTAGAGTGCTCTGTCCAAGCGGTTCCCAAGGCTACAACTGCGAAGTACCTCACGAGTGAAACAACCTTCGGGAACCCATGGAGGCTAGTCTTTGCTAAGTTGGCGCATACTCTGGCTCCCTCTTTTTCATTCTTATTTTGTAATTTTTCTTTTTGAAAAAGGGCATTGTTCGGCCGCCTTCACTTGTGTACTCTCTAGACGCCATTGGCGCTTTAATGAAATACACCTTTTTTTTTGTGTACTTCTACCATTGCTTATTTTTATTTCTTCCTTTCATTGTTCAATCCCTTTCCTCAATTTGGTTAGGGTGGTCACTTTAGGGCGTTAACGTTAAATTAGGAGTTGGAAGGGTTCGCCCTTGTGCCTAGACGAGGCCTTGCTCTTTTGGGCCTCGATTTGGCAACAATAGGTCGAAGACCACCACTTGGGGCTTGGTCCACGATACCCGGTGGGAATTTGGAGGCCTTGTTAGGTTCTCTATTTAGAATTGCCCGATAGGTTAGAGCCTTGTCCCAGTCTTTTGAGAAGTGCTAACAGGTTAGAGCCACATCTAGCCTTTTGATAGTGCAGTGAGTGAGCATCAGTCTTTTGCCATTTGTGAGCTAAGTGCCACATCTGGTATTTTCATGTCGTACGTGCATAGCAGCTCAAAGGTTTCTTATAGGTGCTACTTGTGATCGGGGAGTTCTTTGGATTTGACAAGCATATCGTTGATGTAGACTTCCCTGGTCTTGCCCATTAGTGGTCGGAATATCTTGGTCACTAGCCTCTAATAGGTAGCTCTAGCATTCTTCAAGACAAAAAGGCATTACATTATAGCAGTATAGTCCGTGCGGTGTAATGAAAGTCGTTTTCTGCGCATAAGGCAGTGCGTGAGAATCACGGTGGTATCCAGAGAAAGTGTCTAGAGATGACAACATCCCATGCTCGGCTGAGGCATTGACGATATGATCTATACGCGACAGGGGGAAGCTATCTTTCCAGCATGCTTCGTTGAGGTCCGTGTAGTGTACACATACTCTCCACTTACCACCCTTCTTTGGGCCCTACTTTACCACCATAACTGGGCCCCACTACCACATTGTAAACCATTAGGGTACTTTACCTCTTTGATGAAACACGCTCTCAAGATTATCCCACAAATATGCGAATAATCGATGGTGATCAGGAATTGAAACGCCTTCTTATCAGTCTTATTGGTTATTTGTAGGGTAATATTAGGTTTGTGAAAGGCCGACATTGGGTCGGTCACGATCATATCGAGTGATTCGGCCCGAACACGTCCTATGTTTCTTAACAATGCGTTATGATCGCTCTTTTTATTGACGGATGTAGTCGATATGTGATCTTCTCACGGCCCTTCAGCACTAGTGTCTCCGGGGGATCCGCGATGATGGGTCCTTCTCTTAGCCACTAACACAGTGACAGACTATGGTTGTTCGTGGAATTTATGATCTTGAGGAGAGGACTTCACGACTCTTCTCTGTCTTTTACGTTTCTGTATGGATAGTTGATAGCACTACCATGTGGTATTTAACCCTTTAGAAGAGGTCGAGCGCCACAGTGTTGGTCGAATAGCTAAACATTAAATTGTTATGTTGAAGGACGACCTTCATTAGTGTCAGATCTAGGCTACTATGGCATTGTAAGGCCCCAAGTCTTCGATGACTGAGAACAACACTTGTTGGGTGACTGGTCCTGCTTGTACAGGGAGCATGAAGTCTCTTGAGTATTTGTGGTTGTTCATGGATTGAAACTAGAGGATACCCATTTGAGTTCATCGGCTCCTATGAAACTTCATTTGATTGAAGACTAGTACCTGCAACAAGTCTGCCGCACTGCCAGGATCTACTAGCACCCTGTGCACATTAAAACCGCTAATACATAGGGTGAGTACTAGTGCATCATAATGGGCCACAATGACCTTGTTCGGGTTTACCGGAGGAAAGGATATGGGGCCATCTATCGGCTTGGTTTCTTCACAGCTGCCTCCTATGTGGATAGCATTTACCCTAGCCTTGATTGTGGCCGCTCTCAAGAGCTTCTTCTGTTGGTTCTTTGATTGATATTGGTCATCAGATGGGCCTCCTAGTATATAGTTTATGGTTGGTTTGGATTCTGATGGGACGGTCGCACCGGGCGTATTATCATTAGTGTGATTACGCTGCGGAGTCAACTTCCTGGCTGTACAACCATTGCCCTTCTTTGATAAGCCCTTCCACCAGGAACTTTAAGCTTCGACACTTGTTGGTCTCGTGCCCATGGTCTCTATGATAATCGCACTGCACAGATAGGTTTCTCTGAGAGGGTTCGTCTGGATCGGTGCAGGCCACTTGAAATCTAGGATGTCGAGAATGAGGGGCAGCAGCCTCTCGTATGAGATGTTCAAGGGGGCGAACTGCGGGGGCTCCTTCTTTTTCTGTGACTGATCATGTGATCGCTTTCGGTTTCTGCTCTGACCTTCCTTGGACTTGGACGACTTCTTCCCACTGTGGTTTGTTCTCTCGGTTAGTTTAGCTTGTTAATCATGACTGATTTGTGTTCTTTGCGTGGATATTGCCTTCCAACGTTGAGTACCTAGCTACCCGCCTGTATAAATCTTCCATGGTCATCAGCGAGTCTAAAGACAGTTCGTGGAAGAAAGGAGTGCATGGTCTGAAGCTTCTCTTGAAGTTCTGAAAGATTGCATTCATGCTATAAGCCTCTACCTATTGGATGGCTTGCCCGAGCCTCCTTGTGAAGTCTCGTATGGATTCCTCTTCGTGCTTTAAAGTAGTCTGCAAAGAGCTAATATTCCTCTTCTATCGTATTGAACAAAGATAATGATAGATGAATGCAGCTCAAAGCTCATTGAACGAGTTTATTGAATTACCACGGGAAAGCATGGAACTAGGCTATACAGGCCCTCTTAGGTTGTTGGGAATACTACACAATGAAGCGATCGTTGCACGGTGTTCGGTGTCATTGCACGGTGTAGTGGAGCATGTGATCGCAGAGTCCGGTTGAGCCATTGACGATGTTGAAAGTTAAGATGGAAACCCGTGGGGTGGCTCATGTCCCCGGCATTCCGGGGATGTGTATTCTAGGGGGTGAAGAGAGCATGTCATGAGTCTCTGAATGAGGGCGGCAAGCGATGCGTTGAAGGTTAGTCTTTGTACCAAAGGCGGGATGCCGCAGGGGCGACCTTTGGTGGCATTATGCTTGAGAATTGCTTTAATGGGTTCTCTAGGGCTGGACCTGGTCGGTATTGTCTTCTGCCTGCTTCTCTCCTTGCCTTGCGAGATGCACCACTAATAGCGTCATTGAAGGCAGGGTGAGGTGAAGGCCCCTTCAAGTGATCCCAGTCCTTGTGCTCTCCAAGTATTCTTCTGGGACCGAGATTCAAGGATGGGGAGTTAGGGACGACTCATCGTCAGAGGTATCGACGTCTTTAGGAACAATGGGCCCCTTCCCTTTATTACGGGCGATCGGTTGCATATCGAAGCCATTATCTTGTGCATTTTTACGACTTTTTTCGATATGGGCTCGCAGCTGGTCATTCTTGCACCCGTGGCAGCTTAGCTTTGACCTTCTGACTCTTTCATTTGTCTTACTTGTTCTTCTTGCAACTCCATGTCTAGCTTGTGCCATTGGCGATATGCATTACACCACATGAGACTTCACCGTCTCAAAGAAGCGGATTTTGGAATCTAAACTTTCGGTGACCTTGAGATGGTAATTGGTTTGGTAGGATTTGATGGCAGACTCTACCAGATCATCAAAATCATCATTGTGGTTGTGCGTCAAGGACGATGGGCTTCTTTCCTTTATCGCGAACGACTGGATGCTTTGCTTGACCGCTACCTTGAGCGTCTCTTTCGTCAAGATCGAGTCTTTTCTCTACTTAAGCCCGTACACGATCGTTTTCACGCTGCAGGTGCTCAGCGAGTTCCCATAATTCCTTCATCTGTCTCACTTGCTCCTCCTACTTCTTCTCTATATCTTGACGCCAATAAAGAAATTGATCTTCAGGCGACTGGATCACTGGGTTGCTAGTCATTGCCCCGAAGATTAGACGAAGGTGTAGGAATGGGAATCGTTGGAGCTACTGGTGGAGAAAGGGTTATTAGAAAGCCGTTGGAGAGTAGGGCTCTTGCCGTCATCCGATGAGACTTTTATCAGATTCCCCACGGATCGGCGCCGGAGTTGTTTGGTACACAGTTAAATCGATCTTGAGGCATCGATAGAGCGGCGCGTGAGCATATAATTAAAAAAAAAAAAAGAAGAAAAAAAAAAGAAAAAGGGTCTAGTGGCGGTGTGCACTTTGCCTCTTGATGCTTAAGTTAGCAAAAAAGATGGAGAAGATGAAAGAAGAGAAAGTCGTAGGTTAAGATTGCCTACCTTTCCCTTATGGGGAGTTTTTGTTTTATTCTTGAATTTCTCCTTGATTCTTGGAAAGATAATCTTGTGATTTTGGTGATAGAATCTCTCCTTCCTTATTAGAGACCAATTCTCGATTTTTGGAGAGATAATATCACGAACTTAGTGATAAAATTTGTCTTTATTTATCAAAGACCAATTCTCCCTTATTTAGGATTATTGTTTTGAGATGTACTGAATTAAGAGATCCGTAGATTAATATGTTGTAAGCGGTAGGACGGTCGACTAGGGGACTCAGGACTTCAGACGGGATGTAGGTCTTTCCCGTTTGAATAGTTCTCGTATGGTTTTGAGATAACAGGCTATTTTGGGCCATATTGGGGTTTGAATTAGGCAATGGGCCCGTAAGGATACTAGGCCTATTGAGTAGTGGGTTTTGGGCCCAAAAGCCGTGGTACTCACAGTAAGAATTGATTACTTCACCTGACTTCAATTCATTTTCATAGCAAAGAGCTGTTTTCTTGATATGTCATTTCATAATGTTTTCTTGTTACTTAACAATTTTGTTTCATCATTGTCTTTTCAATTTAGGTTTTCGAAGAACTGAAGAGAGTCTTCTTCAAGAAAGTGTGGCAGGTACTGTTGAATACACAAAAGAGCAATAATTATATCGAAATTTAACACTTCAGGTCATACTTTGCTCACATTTTGCATGAGAATAGGTACTTTTAATTGTTTTGTATTTTTGGACTTGTCACGGGTTTTGGGTTTCATCATGGGTATTCTGAGGGTTCGTGTCAGGGAAGCGAATATGGATCATTGAGGATGATGGCAACTGCTTAGTGAAGTTTCGGGAAGTGCAAACAATATTGGGAAATAAGTGCAGAGGCAGGTGTACCGGTACACCTCTAACTTATCTTGGAACACTATACGAGAAAAGCACCGTGTGCTTGACTGTGCAGTACACCTCTAACCTGTCTGAGTACACCCATGCAAAACACCAATTAGCCAACTTTGTGCAAATCTGACACTAACTTTGTCTTAGTACCGACATATAGATTGAGGGAATTGGCGAATACGATTCTAATGCAAGAATGATGATCTAACATGACCACTGACTCGAGATCACAATGGAAAGAATTATAAGCGAAAGGAAAGGTGTAAAGGCAGCTTTGGATTCCTAGAGGTTTGGTTTTTCATAAAAAGGTATATTTCTTTCTCATAGTTTAGGCTAGGGTTTATAGAGTAGGGTTGAAGACTTCACTTTTCTGCAGATTTTGGATTTCAAGTTCATGTAACCTTTCAGTTAGATCACACAACTAGTTGTCTCCTTCAGTATTTCGTGTTTTGAATAGTTGGTTTTGCAATTGAAGTTTGATTTTCTCAAAGTTCCTTTCATGAATAATTTCTCATCGATTATGATTTGCTTATTAATTTCCATGAAGTTCTAAACTTTTATGCTGGGGTTCTATGGTGGAAACTCACCCTGATCAAGGTAATAACCCTCAATTCCTCTTTTATACTTCAGTAGGTTGTGTGATGTTCCAGCACTTGTGAAACTTTATAAGAGCCAGTTGGGCATCCTCTTGACAAGCGTGTGAGCGAGACATCCTGATGCAGTTGTACTTGATCCTAAATGCAAGCTAAGAGTCCTGAGACCATTATTGAACAAATTAACTTTAACATCCCTCGATCGTTTTCATTCTAAGGCGTTTAAAAGCAAAATCTTCCAGTCGAACCATTCATCAATAATCTTAGATAAGGAATGCAAGCTAAGAGGTGGGAGTGCGATCAATAGTGAGTGAAACCTAAGAATCTCAGCAATCATCTTTCTATTTAAAAAACTAAGTCAATTTAATCAATCTTTCAATCAACCTACCACAATTCATAATTTACTTTTGAATAACACAACTTTTGGAGAATAGATCCACAGGATCAACTAAAGACCACTCCTGTGGAATGACACATGGACTTTTTTTTTTCTCACGGTATTACAATGCTAGACAGCCTTAATTCCTAAAGCTTGGGAATAAAATTCAGCACTCTGAATAGAGCAGAAGCATTTTGGCGCCGTTGCGGGAGTGGCAAAGCAATCTAGTTGATGCGAGAAAGCTACGGGTAATTTTGCAATTGCGTACAAATTCGGTATGTTCTCACTTTTCATTTTAATTTGTTTTTGTGAGAATCTCGGTGGGTGTGCACCTTGGAAGGAGTAGGATTAGTGCATGTCGGTTTAGGCTTTCATAGCGAGCAATGCGAGACTTGTAAGAATCGTACCTCAAAGTGCAGAAGAGTCCGTGAAGTAAATTGAGTGTTTCAGAGATAGCCTATGACTGAATGGACCGTCAGGGAGTGTAACCCCTTTTTAACCAAAGCGCTCAAGGGATACCTGTTAACCCATAAGGACACCATGAACCTCCACAACAGGGAGATGGTGTTGCACTCCCAGTAGCACCAGCAATAGGAGGGGGAAATGTTAATTTTCAGCGAAATCAATATTGGGGTCCCCCTGCCCCTTTACCTAATGTGGAAAGAACTCTCCGAGAGATCTTGCGACCCTCGAGAACTACGACCAACTCATGTATTCGCCTACCTGAAGAGGCTAATCAATTCCTCATGAAGTCGGAGATGATTCGTCTTCTACGTAATAATCAGGGTTGATTCTAGAACCTAACACTCATTCATGAGAGACTTTGAGGATGTATGCAGTGCATTCCTTTCCACTGGATCACCTCTCCACATAATTTGCCTGGTTCTATTTCCTTTTGCTCTAAAGGAAAAGGCTAAAAATTGGTTTCATTCGCTTGCACCTAATTCGATCTTTACTTGGGAGGACATGCGAAATGAATTCCTTAACAAGTTCTTCCCTCCCGCACGTACTAATGCTCTCATGCGAGCAATTCAGAATTTTTCTGAAAAGCCAGGTGAACCTTTTGCTGTAGTATGGGAAAGATATAAGGACCTCCTCCATGCTATCCCTCATCATGGTTTGGAGGTGGGACAAATCTGTGCGTATTTTTCATGGGGGATATCAGCAGATAATAAACAATACATCAGATGATCGTAATGCGAGAGTTTTACGAGAAGAGTGCTAGGGAGGCAATTCAACTCTTTGACACCATAGCAGAAAATGCTCGAACATGGGAGACTAATACCTCCGTAGACACTGCTAAAGTGCATAGTACACATACAGGGGGAGGAATCCATCACTTAAGAGAGAATGATAATTTGCAAGCAAAAATCGCCAATTTAACAAGGAAGTTGGAGGCTATAGAGGTTGAAAGATTGAGGCAGGGGTAACTGGAGTGTGCCTCGAAGTACCCTCGGACACCTATTGGACCCAGTGGAGGGCCGTACACATCCTTCTCAGTAGTCTCTGTACTCAGCTAATGCTTCTTAGAACCTTCCTCAAGTTGGGAAGCGATTGAATAGAGCAAGCTAATGCCTTAACTACCAAAGAAACCTTTCAATTCTCCATGATAAGAAACATATAATCCAGTGGGTAAGCACCACAATTTTTAGTTGGAGAAATGAGGAGGCCCACATAACTTGCGAACAATGAGTCCCACTTATCAAAACCAAGGTTTTCAAATCCGGCTACTCCATTTGAGAATCAAGGTCCCCAAAGTTTCCTGTGAACCCTAATCAAGTTTCCATCCATCGAATCAAAGGGAATCCAAACCTGGCCTTATCAACTTCCACATAAGAAAGTTTGGAGGATATAGTGACACGATTCATTTCAAACAACAATCTACAAACCTTTGAATTTGAGCGCGCCAGATGATGTGAGATCCCCAAATCTTAAGCTAACCTCTTATATGGGCAATTTTCAACAAGAAAAAGGGAAACTCCCATCTCAAACCATCCAAAACCCCTAAGGTCAAAATAGTGTTGGAGTTTCAAGTCCAAGTGAGGGTACCTTGAACATTGCAAGGCTGTCACCACTCTTCGAAGTGGTAAGGTAATTGACAAAACTATTCAAACCAAGGAACCAATACAAGAGTCTCAAAGTGAACCAGTCGGAGATGATGAGGTGTCGGACAAGCCTCATGTTCCTAGGATAGATATTATTGATGGTGAGCCAGAACAAGACAAGGCTACCCATATCCCTCCATATCCATACCCTCATAGGTTGAGAGCCCCAAAGAAAGTGAACAATCATTCTTAGATTTATGATTTGTTCAAACAAGTGAAATTGAACATTCCTTTACTAGATGCCATTAAGAAAATTCCGTCATATGCCAAGTTTCTAAAGGATTTGTGCACGGTAAAAAGGAAACTAGGTGTCAACAAGGAGGCATTCATGGTAGGCAATCTACCTGCTAATTGAAACAATTTTCCCCACGAAATCTGAGCCAGGAAGCTACTATTTCCATAGTAGTAGGGAATTCAAAGTTAGGACATGCTTTAGTGGATTTAGGAGGCAGAGTCTTAATTGCCTTACTCAATATATGTCAGTCTAGGGGCTCGAGAGAGTCAAGACCAACCAATACTCACCCTCAGTTGGAAAGCAGCCAGTAGTCGTGAAGATTCCTAGAGGGATAGTGAAGGATGTATTGGTAAAAGTGGATAAGTTTTATTTTTCGGTAGATTTTATCGTGCTTGACACTCAACCTGTGGTGAACCAAGGAACTCAATTCCCAGTGATTCTTGGTAGACCATTCTTGGCAACTGCTAATGCCATCATACAACATAGGGAGGCACTAAATAACCTTATCATTTGGTAACATATTTGTTAATTTGAATATCTTTAATGTTATCAAGGGAATGGGAGATGAGGAAGATGTTTGTGAAGTCAACATAGTTTGACTACATTGGTGCAAGAAATATTTAGATAATGTCTCATATGATGACCCTCTCATGTCGTTCCTAGTAAGCCAGAGTTGGGATGAGGAAGTGACCGCATCAGAGTCGGAGTTCCTACACTCCATAATTGAACACAATGAGGTATTGGAAGTTAATGGATGGGCACCTAAATTTGAACCATTGCCACCAATTGAGGACAGGGCATTACCTTTGGAAGAGAGACCACCTAAGCTTGAGTTGAAACCTTTACCATCACACCTCAAATATGCATTCTTAGGGAAGAAGAAAGAAAACGTTTCCACGAGTAATCATATCTTACGTGTAGAGTTAAACCCGAGAACATAAACTTTTGGAGATATTGAGAACCCACAGAACTGCTCTAGGATGGACAATTGCAGATATTAAGGAATTAAGTCATAATGCACACATAAGGATTCACTTGGAAGGGATGTTAAACCCTCCCAGACAACCTGAGAGCATTTGAATCTAATAATGAAGAAATTGGTCAAGAAAGAAGTTCTAAGACTCTTGGATGTAGGAGTTATTTACCTTATTGCAGATAGCAAGTGGGTCAGCCCAACCCAAGTAGTCCCTAAGAAATGCAGATGCTTGTGGTATAAATGAAAATAGCCAAATAATTCCCACTTGTACCTCAGGTTGGAGTGTGTGCATAGATTATAGGAAGCTTAATGCGGGTACTAGGAAAGATCACTTTCCTCTACCGTTTGTTGATCAAATGTTAGAGAGAGTTGCAGGGCATAAATTTTATTGTTTTCTCAATGGGTACTCAGGGTACAATCAAATTGAGATAGCTTTAGAAGATCAAGAGAAAACTACTTTCACTTGTCCTTTTGGTACTTTTGCCTTTAGAAAAATGCCTTTTGGATTATGTAATGCACCCGGAACCTTCCAACGGTGCATGATGGGGATTTAGTGATATGGTTAAATCATTTTGGAAATTTTCGCGTTGATTTCTCGGTTTTGGTGACTCATACGAGGGTGTTTGGAGGGTTCACGTGATGAGTCTTAGAGAGATGTTAAGAAGAACCTTGTGTTAAATTGGGAAAAGTGTCATTTCATGGTGACCTGAGGATTGTCTTAGGCCACATGGTATCGAAAAATGGAATTGAGGTGGATAAGGCCCAAAAGTCGAGGTTGATTTCTTTCCTACTCTAAGTGTGTTAGAGACATAAGGTCATTCTTGGGACATGCTGGATTCTATAGGAGATTCATAAAAGATTTTAGTGCTATAGCTCGTCCCTTATGTACTTTGCTTGCCAAGGATGTCCCTTTCGCATGGTCACAGGCTTGTGAGGCTGCCTTTGCTAAACTCAAAACTATGTTAGTGTCGCCTCCTATCATGCGATCTCCTAATTGGAACCTTCCATTTGAGATCATGTGTAGCCCGGTGAGTATGCTATAGAAATTGTTTTTTAGGACAAGGGAAGACAAAAGGCTTTTGTGATCTACTATGCAGCTGTAAGACTCTAGATTCCACTCAAGCAAACTACACAACCACAGAAAAAAGAGTTTTTAGCCGTCGTCTTTGCCTTAGAAAGTTCAAGGTCATACATTTGTAGGGTCTCCTGGCAACCATTTCATAGATCACCTTGACGCTAAAGTACACAACTCTCTAAAATTTGGATATACCAAGCCTCGGTTATTAGGTGGATCCTACGTACGGGAATTTAATCTGACTATTAAAGATAAAAAGGGGGTCGAGAATGTGGTAGCTGACCATTTATCTCAGTTAGTTCCGAAATCCAGTTCTCATGGCGTACCCATAAGCGACAGTTTTCCTGATGAGCAGCTTTTTGCTCTTGTTCATTTTCCGTAGTGCAGTGACATGTCATTTTTCACTGGTAATGGTCAAATTCCACCCGATGGAATTCTCAACAAAAGGAAATTTTTGGTGGACATTAAGAAATATTATTTTGAATATCCATATCTGTTTAAATATTGTCAGGACGATTGATGAAGGTGTGTACCCAATGATAATCAAATTGGGATACTCACCTTTTGCCATTCCGAAGCTTGTGGAGGGCATTTCTCTGCAAGGAAAACAACAGATAAAATTTTGCAAGCTGGTTTTTACTGGCCTACACTATTTAAAAATTGTTTCGAATTTTGCAAAACTTGTGCTCGGTGCCAACAATTAGGAGAGTCCGCAAGCGGAACATGATGCCTCTTACCTAGATTTTAATCATTGAAGTCTTGTGTTGGGGTATAGACTTCATGGGACCTTTTCCCTTCTTGTGGGTACAACACGTGCATTATACATTGACTATGTGTCGAAGTGGGTTGAAGCTATTCCAACGAGAACTAATGACCACGAGGTTGTTTTGAAATTTATAAAAGAACATATTTTTCTATAGATTTAGATTACCTCGTGCCGATTGTGTGTTGGTGGCCTCCATTTTGTAATCGATCTTTTGAGAATTTGTTGAAAAAGTAGGTCACCTAAAGTTTCAGCGACATACCATCCACAAACCAATGGTCAATGAATTAGCTAATGAAGTCAGACACATTTTGGAAAACGGTTGCTCAATCGCAAAGATTGGTGGCCGACTTCACCGATGCTCTTTGGAGAAACTACCGTCTTACTTTTAAAACTATTCTTGGTATGTCTCCCTATAGGCTTGTTTATGGAAAGGCTTGTGATCTGCCGGTAAAAATGGAGCACATGGCATATTGGGCTATTAAAACTTTTAACTTTAATCTGGATCAAGCACGTAAGCAGAGACTGTTGCAGATGAATGAGCTTGAAGAATTGAAAAGTGAATTCGTATGAGCTCTCGGATTTACAAAGAGGGCTGAAGTTGTTCCATGATAAGACCATTACGTAGGAAACTTTTGAACCTAACCAAAAGGTCTTGCTTCTGACTCACGGTTGCACATGTTTCGGGTAAACTCAGCTCCGATGGGTGGCCCATTCGTTGTCAAAGTAGTTTACCCATATAGTGCGGTGGAGATTGAAAATCCGGAAAATGAATCTTCAAGGTGAATTATTAGCGTTTAAAGCCATTTCTCAAGCACTTTGACCGGTAGGAGAGTAGTGAGGACCTGGTAGATCAGCTTTACCAGAATACTCCATAAGAGTAAATTCCTACCCAGCTATATGTAGTTTTTCTTTTGTTTCTTTCTTGCATTTTCTTTTTGCTTTCTTTATTTCAATTGCTTTAAAAAAAAAAAAAAAAAGATGCCAATTTCAGTTAATACCCCATGTGGTGGATAATGTGCATTTGTTATTGGGGGGGTGGGCATACAGGATTTGGACCCAGCGTGCATCATTTATCTAGTGTGGAAAAATTTTTCAGATTGTGGCTCTTTTGGGTATAGTACTTGACCTGTAATGTATGTAGCCGCATGATTTTATACACACTCCACGTCATCTCAATGCATTTACACAATAACAAGCATGCACAAAATCTCTATGTTCATATTGTGGACCTTATTACTCCGAATTCTGTTCTAATTCCCTACACAAACCACAGGCCTTTTGTTCATACTCTTGTTTTTCCTGCTAGTGCTTCCACCTGTGCATTATTTTGGCATGCCATGTTAACTTCATGCATCTTATTCTTTGAGGAACATCATGCATAACTGGAAAATGATTGGAGGCTATCACTTCTATGTTATACTTTATGGAATCATTTTGTCTTACCCCTTGCACCTATTTTGAGCCTTGAGTTTGATTTAGTTGAGCCCCAGGAACCACGATCTGAAATGGAGTGGGCTCCATATATTTGTGTAGAAAGTGTCAAGAAGGAAGTACAATTGTCAAATCGGGAACCTGGTCAGTTTAAGGCGAGAATATGACGGGGAGGGAGAAATGGGTATGCGGTGAAATCGGGATCGAGGCATTAAAGGATATCTTACACATGGCCTCTTGTTCCCTGACCTAAAAAAAAAAGAAAAAAGAAAAATTGGAATTCTGGGTTTAACTTTGTGCGATACCAACCGGCCATTTTTTGGTAAATTAGGGTTTTAACCTTTGCACCTCTTTTTATTTCCCGTCTCATTCACTCTTATATAAACCAAACCCTAGCCCTTTTTGTCCTCTCACACGAGCAAATCAAGTGCACAATTCACACTTGGTGTTTTTCAGCTCAGACACTTGTTCTTAGTTCAGCATACAGACGTGGTAAGCACTCTGCAATTTCTTGAGCGCGTTGTTTTTATGGTGTTATATTGTATCTCCATGGATTTGTTCGAGTGGTTTGGATTGGTAGTATTTTGCTCGTTGTGGATGAGGGCTTTGGTACAGTGGTATGGGAGAAAGTTTTCTCCGTCTGACGGGGACCAGCCCGGTACTTATGGAGACAGGATTTTAGGGATATTGTTTTATATGTTTGGGTCATCCTTGCCATTTTTGCTATTCTTGCCATATCTATGGCAAGGTCTAGGAAGCGTGGAAAGAGGCCAGAGCGCCCTAGCTCACTCACATGGAGCGAGTGTGAAGAAAATCCGACACCTCACGACCAGTAAAGAAAGGAAAAGGAAGCGAAGAGATTCATCTTCGAAGTGAGGAGGGTATCGGACGGTGATGATGAGGAGATCGAGGCCATGTTTGATAGGGCTTTTGATTTAGAGAGCGGAAAAATGGGCGTCCGATTGCAAGAGGGATTTCATTGCGACGGGGGTGAAGGTGGACATTTTGTTCGACCATCCCTATCGGGCCATCATTGAAGAAGCGGGAATTTACCGGTTTGTGTGTGCTGAAGTACAAGGATATCTACCTACCTTGGTTCGGGAGTTTTACACTAATTTGAGGGAAAATCAACGGGTAGATACCTTACTAGAGACTACTGTGATGGGTAAGCAGTTGAAGATCACTCCTGATTTGATAGCTCACTCTTTACAGTATGTTCGCCCTGCCGCTTCGGATCGACCTTATCCCCTTAGGGCCATTACTGATTTCGACGCCCATTTGTTCGCTGAGGCTATGTGCACTCATCCTGTGGCCATGAGTGGTTTTGTACGCAAGGAATTTGTGCCAGGGAAGCTCAAGCCGGAATATGCTTTGATGAATAAGATTATTCATGATAGAATCGGACCAAAGGCGCTGAAAATATCGGCAGAGAAGAAATTCGGTTTTATGAGGTGATGGCCGGAAAGCTTATTATGCCTTGGTCATATGGTGCTTTATGAGGACTTCACACGAGTCCCATTTGAGTAGGCATATTCCATTCCCATCTCTAGTGACAAATCTTGTGGAAGCTGCGGGGATGAGGGGAGTGGTTAAGGAAAGAGTTCTTCCTAAGTTTGGGGCCCATTACAAACAAAGCGGAGGCCAAGGTGAGCTGCATCTACGAGACCCTAACTTCACATTCCCGGTGGCTATTCGGGGCCTCTTCGTCTCGGCCACACTTTTATGAGCACGTCTACGTGAAGAATGGGCGTCGGATTAAAAAGTGGTTCAAGTATTTGGGGAAGTAGAAACGGCTTGACCACGAGGCTTTCCGGGCTCGAGGAGTCATGCATCGAGGAGAGCACGCGTTGGGAGATGCCCCCTCGACTTGGAGGAGATTCGAAGGAGGAGCTAGGCGATTGCGTCGTGAGGACGTTTTCTTCGACCAGGAGCGACGGGGAGACAGTGAGTAAAGCATAGTAGGCTAGATTAGGGTGGTGGAAGTGGGTGAGACCTCGTCATGTCATTGCACCAACACCCATTTTGTTCATATTGCCCTATTTGTGTAGCCTATGGTCATTATAAGCCTTAAAGACCTCTTTGATTTCAGTTGTGTTAGTTGTTTCTTTTGACTTTTATGCATAGTAGTTGCGTGGTTATGTTAAACTATTGCCTCTATAATATCGTTCATTTCAGTTCAGTGCTTGCATGGCAGCTTTTCTTTTCTCAATTCCATGGTCCTTTATATGAATAGCTTGGTTTTGTGATAGTTTGTTGTTATGTTCATTGCTTGAGACTGTGGTTTTGGTTTTAATTGAGTCACACGGGTGCACACTATGTCAGGTTGAAGTACTATGTTTAATTTTTGCCCTTTTGAGAAACTTGCAAAGCTTAACTACACCTAGCGCATGTGTTGGAATTCATAACCAGTAGGTGTCACTAGTTTAAATCTTGCTAGGGACTATGAATCACGGGGACTGAGAGTGTAATTGAATACGAAAAGCGATAATTATATCGGAATTTAACACCTTAGGTCATGGTATCACATATTGTGAGAATAGGTACTTTAATTGTTTTGTATTTTGGACTTGTCTGGGTTTTTCGAGGTTTCATACATAATTGTTACAAGGGTTTGTGTCGAAGCGAATATGGATCATTGAGGATGATGTGACCGCTTGGTGAAGTTTAGTACGAGCAATGTTTGGGAAGCAAAGTGAGAGGCAGTTGTCATAGGTACCTCTAACTGTGCGATACACCATACGAAAAGCACCGGTGACCAACTGTCTTGTACACCCTCTAACTGTCTGCGTGCAATCGAGAAAAGCACCAGGTGACCCGACACAATGCTTGGTACACCTACAGCTGTCTGGTACACCCATCTGAGAAAAGCACCGGTGTGACACATGCCGGTACACCTCCCCAACCTGTACTGTGTACACCCGTGCAGAGAAAAACACCGGTGTGACTGTGCAAGTCACCATGCTTAACTGTCTGAGTACCGACATTATGGGTGAAATTGACGGGAATACGATTCTAATGCAGAATGCGATGGGTCTTCAGCCACCCATTTCGAGATCACAATGGAAAAGGGTATAAAAGCCAAAGGAAAGGTGGAGAAAAGCGATTTGGATTCTAGGGTTTGGTTTTCATAAAGTGTGTTCTTTCTCATGGTTTCATTCAGGGTTTATAGAGTAGGGTTAGGGAGCTTACTTTTACTGCGATTTTGGATTTCAAGTTCATGTAACCTTTCAGTTAGATCACACAACTAGTTGTCTCCTTCAATATTTCGTGTTTTGAATAGTTGGTTTTGCAATTGAAGTTTGATTTTCTCAAAGTTCCTTTCATGAATAATTTCTCATCGATTATGATTTGCTTATTAATTTCCATGAAGTTCTAAACTTTATCTTGAGGGTTCTCGGTGGAAACTCACCTGATCAAAATTAATAACCCTCGATTCTCTTTATACTAGTAGGTTGTGTGATGTTAGCACTTGAAACTTTATAAAACCTTAGTTGGGCATCCTTTTGACAGCGTGTGAACAAGAGATCCTCGGTACCACGTTGTGCGATCCACCAATCTGTTAAGAGTCTGAACTAATTATTGAACAAGTGTTTAACATCCTCGATCATTTTCATTCTAAAGGCGTTTAAACAAAATCTTCCGTCGAAGACCATTCATCAATGGCTCGTAGGTAAGGATTGTAAACTAAGAATTGGGAATTACGTGATCGATAGTGAGTGGAAACCTAAAGTCCCGACAATCATCTTTCTATTTTAAACCCAGTCATTTAATCAATCTTTCAATCAACCTACCACAATCCATAATTTACTTTTGAATATACAACTTTTGGAGAATAGCTCCTAAGGATCAACTAAAAGACCACTCCCTTTGGAGATGACCTGTGGACTCCCACAGTATTACAATGCTAGACAACCTTAATTCCTACGCTTGGGAATAAAATTCAGCATACGAATAAGAACGAAGCAGGTACCATCAGGAACACCTTATTTCTGGTCTGTCCCAAAAATCCATTCTTAAAAATGATTCTATTCCTTGCCTTTCAAACTGTCCACAATAAGCACAAAAGGTCTAAAGCACCCACACCTTCCTCCCATTATCAAGGTTCTTTTACCTCACTATAACATTCTGATAATCTATGGGATCAATGCTTTTCATTTCGAGTTTGTAATACCTTGCATTAATATATTTGAATTTTCTATCTATGAAAAATGTAACAATATAAATCTATGACCCAAAACAGAGTCGTTCCTCGAAATCTTTAGGCTGATAAAGCCTGGAAACTTATAGTTTTGTCAATGTCATTTAGTGTGTGTTTAGTTATGTGTGTTTTCAAATGGCGCGTGTATGCATTCTCGCGTCTATAACATTTGGTTACACCATCTATGCTCTCATCATGCTGCCGTTTTGTTTCATTTTCTGCTATATTTTATATCCACATTAATTATTACATTTAGATAGGGCAGTGACCCGCGACCACGTAACCTCCTATCTTATAGGAAGTATCATGAAAATGAGTACGCATCGACATTAGATATTTGATTCTTTCAGCTTATATTGGATAAATCGTTTGCGGGCTTGTGTTGACGGTGTATTCAAATTTTATCCTTCATTATGTATTCTTATTCCTAAAAATATGTCTGCTTTATTTTATTTTATTTGATAAATGATGAATTTGCTACCTGATGTATTTGACCCTTTGATATCCCGGTGAAAAAGTTTCTATAAGGTACCTTTTTCGTTTTTGGTAATGAATTTTTGACTTGATGCGGTCGAGATCATAGAAATAGTTGAATCGCGTGAAATCTGATTTTTATTTTATAGTGTGATAACTAAATTGACTATTTTGTTACATATGAAAATGTACGCGGGCTTGAGATTCATAGCAAAAGCGGGTTGGGATGAAAGGATCACCATAATTAAGGTGGGACAGGCAAAAATAAGATGTAATAATGAGACCCTACCTCAGTAGTTAAGAGCCCAGGAGTGAGTGAGGACTTTTCTGAGTTCGAGTCCAAAAAAATGCGCCATTCACTTTGGAGGTCACTACTCGAAAGACGGTCGGGATGGGAGCTGTGAAATATAAAACACGAGGGAGCAACTAGAAAGTAGATATAATTTTCTAAAAATGAATCGTATCATTCAATCCCACTGTTGAACCTTAAATTTAACCTTTTAAATACTACAAAAAAATATCTAAAAATTGTAATCAAACACCTACACTAACGTGTCTTTTGAGTTTATTTACAATCGAAGCCTTGGTTCCTATTACGGAAAGATAACATCAGTTTAATGAATGAAGGTAAGCTAAGCTAGATTTTTAAACGAAGACTAATTCGACCCAACTTCTAACCTCTAGGATATGACGGTAAGGTTCAATAATTTGCGACAGGATGTCCAACATTCTCCATTGACTCATCAATTGATGCAGAAGTCTTACCATATATGGATTAATGAGCAGAGTGATGCGTATTCAAGTCTTATTTCAAAAACAAGTATAAAATTCCTAATCGATACACCCTTTTTAATAGCCAATTCTTAAGTTTACTCAAAAATTCTTAGTTGGCTTGAATTTAAATTGTTTCTTCTGTGAGTTGAAGGAGTGCGATTACGTACTAACGAGAACCCGAGTCAAAAGTCAAATCACATAACGACCCCGGGACATTATAGAAAATGCCATATTCGAGTGTATATAGAAGAATTATTTAACTATTTTGGGTTACATTAAGATGTAATTTCCATAGAATAAACATTAGGTGTTTCACTGTAATTTCCGAATGTACGGTATAGTGCGAAACGAGAAGTCTTTGAAGTACTAAACGAGACATGCACACCCAACACGAAGCAGGGAGTGCCCATGCTTATACGGGAGTCTGTGCTTGTCGGGCCGTCTTTGTCACACGAAACAGAAGTGTCGTTGCACTAGACAGGAGTGTCAAAGCACTAAACAAACGTGCCTATTCATTCACTATCTAGTTTTAAGTAGACCTACAATTATATGCGTTTCAGAGCTTTTTATATTAGTATTTATAACATTCGTTTAGGCTTTATAAAAATAGAAAGCAAAACAGGCAGAGAAAAGGCAAGAACAAAGTTTTCCAAAAGGCAGGGGTTCGCCAGAGCGAGAGTGGTTATGGCGAGCGGATCTTTGCCACAAATGGCCAGTAAGACCAGGCCATAAGACAGGTTTCAGGTTCGCCTAGGCGAATAGATCCTCGCCTAGGCGAAGAACTTTGCCCTAGAGTAGAGCATCTTCCCTTTAGGCGAAGAGGTGTGGGAGCTTGAGGCGGGCATTTTGCCCTTTTGCCGGAAAATCCCAACCAAATTCAAAGCAAACCACAAAATCCAACTCAAATCAACCCAAAAACACATTTAGAAGAGTTAGGGTTTTCCTAACACAAACATAGACAAGTAATGAGAGTTAGGATAGTTTCCTAACCTTGATTTTCTTGAACTTGACTTAAGCTTCTCTTTTCCTTCCCTTTCTTTTCCTTTTACATGAACAAGTAAAGCTAACCAAGTGGAGATAAATCCCCAAAAAATCATTCTTCTTCTCCTAAACCGTATGCCTAGCCCTCCTCTTAGCCAAAATGGTGAGAATCCTTATCCTAGAAGACAAGTGTTTACGAATGTTTATGGTTAACTCACATTTTCCCTTTGCATTACAGTCCTCCACTTTCATTTCTATTTGCAAGTCAACTTGTTAATATCCCATGTTAACATATAATCTTCTTATCTTATGTCCCTTTGGTCCTTAATTTGCTAGTACCAAAGTGCGAGACTTCATTGGGGAAAGAGGCTTGTGGCTTGGGTTTCCCCATTCCGGGAGCGATAGAAAGTAGGGATGGCCATATATTTTGTGAGCACAAGGCTCCAGGATTTGTAGATGTGGTGAAGGAGTTCTACTCAAATATGGTGGGGATGAAGAATAAAACTATGTACGTAAGAGGAAAATGGATATCCTTATTGACAAATAGATATACATACAATCTTGGAGAAAAGATGAATTCGAAATTCAAAATGGTCAAACACACAAACTACGAGAAGATTATAGACACCATGCCCGATGGCGAAGGAAGTAGAATTCCACTTAGAAAAAACCCACATGAGTCCATCGCAGGTAGCCTTGACTAAACTGACAAAGTCCGAGTTTATTTTTATGTTCGGTCGTGCGCCTTCGAACACTATGCACGGTCGGGGAGAAGAGGTAGTCTTATTATATGCCATCCTTAGGGGTATAAATTCAATGTAAGGCGAAATAATAGAAAACTCAATTCGAGTTACTACGGAGGGGGGATCTGAAAATTTGATTCCTCACCCGATCACGATTTGAATTCTGCATTTTGGGTGGTGTTCGAGGGATTGGGAAGAAGGAAGGCGCCCCAAGTCATCGCCCCTGGCATTAATAGGAATCACAAAGGGGCCTAAAAGCAAAAACAAAGGGAAGGCCAGTGGAAGGTACATGAGGAGAAGAAGGGCATTAGAAGGCAATATTACTGGCGAAGATGAAGCACTAGAGCTACCTGGTAGAAGTGTGAGCCAGTGTTGACCTTCTCCCATGAGGTGAGAAAAGAGTCGCCCCGAGAGCGAATTTGAAAGCCCTAGAGCCTTTAAATAGAAATCTTCACGTGCTAGACTTGCTGAAGGCAGTAGGCAAGAACTAAAGAGAGGAATGACCAATTTGAAGCTTTAACTGTAACTTAGAGATGAGTACCTGGAGGCTGAGTTGAAAAGAATGGATCAATACTTGGAAGAAGCTCTAAAGCAGAGAGATGAGGAATGGAAGAGTAGATGGGATAGAAGAGAGTATGAGCTGAGTGAAGAACTAAGAGCAAGAGAGATGGCACTACTCGGACTGGCTCGAGGAAGAGACCCAGGTGAGCTACTCAAGATCATGAAAGAGAAGGAGGATGCTATGGAGAAGAACTTGCTGCAGAAGGTAGATGCCTTTGGGTATCTGTACAAGGAGCACCAGAAGGAGATAAGAACTCTAATTGAAAAAAGGGACAAAGAATTGGAGGGCACCTTGAACTACAGGGAGAAATGTTGGACTGAAAGCTTGGATACGATCAATAAGAACTTGATCAAAATGTACTCTGCCCAAGGTGAGTTTGAGGGAACCCTGAATTCTATTGGGCAGAGACAAAATGAAATGATCAAGCAACTAGCCCTAACCATGGAGTAGTGTACTTCTAAACGAGTGGAGAAGGCGATGAAGTCAGAGACAACCCGTAAATTCGAATCACAAGTTCTCACCTTCTAGCAGTGGTATAAATTAGACTTAGTTAGCCTCCCTCCCTCCCATAGGCATGATAGAAAAAGAAAATAGCTCTACCTGCTCTTCCATAGCCTGCTCCCCTCCTACTGTACACCAATGTCCTCTTGAAACATTCACTGAAATATAAATTGTGAAGTTTTTATGCTAAAATTGGTGTTCACTGTTTGTGAAAATTATTGTGTTTATGTGCTTTCCTTCTTTGTTTTACTTGTGAATAAGTTTAGATTATGAAGTTTTAAGGAATAATTAGTTGAAATAATTGAAAACCAACTACACAGGATCTAATTAAATTGTTACTGACATGTTTGGTTGAATGAAATTGATGAAAGAGAATGAAATTGTGAAGTTTGTGTTGGATTACTTTGAAATTTGAAAGCATGATTAAAATCTCATGAATTGTTAGGTAACAAACAACAAATCTCAAAACAAACAAAAAATCGATAGATGCATTAGGGTAGGATGAAATGAATGGAAATGGAAAGTTTAAGGTTATGAATAAATGTGTTGAACTTGAGATTAAAATGAGGCTTTAATAAATTGATGGAACATATAAGACTTATAATTTGTTTATTAATAAGCAGTTTATTTATAAAATCCTGATAAACTATACACATGGTCAACAATAACTCTGAAAGAAATTATGCCAAGACTAGGAACATCTTCTAGGATCCATCACAATAAGCTCTCAAATGTCCTAGAACTTGTTAGATTATTAATCGAGGCGAAATCCTAGGTAATACCACTAACAGGAAATGATTTAGGCCATCCTTGGAAGTTTGAGCCTTTCAAAGCTTGCACTTTTTATGCATAAGCATATACACTAGTTCATTGTTGAACTACCAACCAATCCTCGCCATCGGCAATGAATGAGAAGCCCGATTTTCTTCCCTAAACATAATCTATGATAAAAGAGCCCTTATTTGCCAGTTATTAGGCAAGTACATCAGGACGAGAAAGGACAAGTTTGGGGGAATATCATTTCAATTTGTAGAAAATGATGAAAATGGTTAGGAAAACAATTCAAGAAATAAGAAAAGATGAAGAGAGGATTATGAAAGAGAAGATGTGAAAAGTAAAACATCGAGGAGGAATGCAGAGTTTGTGGTCTTGTAGTCTTCACCATTAAGTTCTTAGGGGTGTTATTTTTGAGTACCCTAATGCCATTTGGTATGAGAGTTATTAACCTAAAGTTCGTTAAGGGTGGTAGAAAGCTTAAAAAGACCAACATTGCACCATTCCATAAAACTTGGTGAGAGATAAAAAGTGAAAGGGCTTCTAAAATAAGGAAGAGAAGTTATCTTCTTTGTGTGGGAAAGGAAAAGAGAAAAAGATTCCATAATGAAGAATATGCAGAAAGATGCACAAACCTGATGGGAAGGTTGAAAACTTACAATCGAAATCAAGGATATATCGGAAAGCGAGTGTAGGGTGTTAGTGAAATCTGAGTACTTGATTGGGCTAGAGTGTGAATTACCCTCCCGATTTCCCAGGCACACATTCTGAGCCTAAAAAGACCTATTTGATTATGAAGATTGGTGTATGCTACATTAGTGGAGATTAATATGATAAAGCAGCATATGAGACTTCAAAATGAAAGATAGTATACGATTGGTATTATCTGAAGATTAGCCCGATTTGCCAAAGAAAAAGAGTAAAGACCAGCACACGCACAATAAATCATGATTGAATGATTAAATTGTTACACCATATGAATTATTTGTTGGTTCAATGAACTTAAAGTAAAATCTTCTCGATTCTAGATTGGAAACATGTTTAGAAGTAATTTTACAACTGACTTATGTTCCTACCCAATTGAGCTTAAACGAGAAAAATGTCATAAAAATAAAAATTTGAATTGTTTGAGGACAAGCAAATTTTATTTTCTTTGCTTGGGAGACGAAAAGACTTTAAGTTTGAGAGGAATTTGATGAGTCTTAAAGCTCATCTATTTTAATCCATTTTACGGCATGTTTTAACAATATATTTTTATGCGGAATTGTGGAACGTTGCCACCCAGCTTTATGTTTTGCATGTGTTATTTGAAAGAGAAAAGCAGCAGAAAAGAAGCAAAAAAAGGTGGAAAATGCAATAGTCTTTGTCGCGACATAATTTTCGTATGTCGCGACACAAAATTCAAAGCGAGCGAAGGAACTATGTATGACCATTAATTAAATGTCCGCAAGCTTTCAGACGAACTTAATTTGAAAGAGAAATTTTGTAGCGACAAAGAATTTTTATGTCTCGACATTATTGAAGAAGATTGTGAAGAAAAATGTGCGTGATCATAACTAATCGCGACAACCATTATTCGCGAGCAAAGAAGCTGTGTCGCGACAATATAATTTATGTCGCAACATAAAAAGCTAAAGACTAACAGATGAATTCTATCGCGATGAAAGACAATCCTGTCTCGACAAAAATTGCTCATATTACAACCGCGAGTCCCGATTGAGACAAGTGTTTTATGCATCGCGACAAGTTTTTTAGCATCGAAGCCATTTCGAGGAAGGTGATGTTGCAGCAAAAAGAAAATCCTATCGCAACATAACATTCGGGATTATGACCAAAAGCAACAAAAAAAATATCTATCGCGATAAAAATTATTTATGTCGCGACAGCAGCTTTATGAAGGAGGTGAATTTTTATCGTGACAAGAAGTGAAGACGACATAAGGATGGCGATAAAGAAATTCTTGTTGTGACATGATCAAGAGTTGAAAACAAGAGCACATTAATGCGATGACGAGTTTTACTCTTAGTGACAATAAAAGCTATGGAATGACAGAATGCGTCGCGACGAAATTGAAGAGTGAGGCGTAAAGCGAAGCGGTGTGTGTGACAAATAATTCGTAATACATGACACATAACAACAAGCTAGAGGAATTAGAGAAGAAAAGTGCAATCGCGACATGGAGTTTATGCTGACAAAGTACTAAGGACTCAATCCTATAATGATAGAAAAAACTACATTCTGACAGAGTTAATTGAAAGATAAATGTTTGTCGCCAGGAAAATTATCACGGCGATAAACTTCGGAAGGACAAGGGGCGTGAAATTTAGTTGCAAGCGGGTTGGGTGTCGCGTCTGAAGGTACATTCTATCGTGACAAGAACAAGACTACTGAATAAAATTTATGCCGTGACGTTATTAGAGGTAATAATAGCCATAACGCACAATCCGAGAGCAAGCCGGAAGACGGGTTGTGATAAGAAAGCAAGTACATGTCGCGACAAAGAGACCAATTTGGAGAAGGCTTGCAATATTCTATCTATGGGGGCAAGAATTCTTTAGTCCTAAGATCTGAGTATGAAGTATTGAAAGGAAAATACTTAAATCTTAGAAAGAAAGGACCCACATGAGTAACTAATTAGAATCATGTCTCGAAATGAATATGAACCTTTAATCAATGAAAAGTATGGTTATGAGAAATCCAAACTATACTACTTTGCATCTTTGATAAACTCAATTCTTCTCCAATTTATAGTTGAGCTAAGGAATCGAATGATATAGAAATTCGATTATTACTAATCGATCCATGTCCATTATCTCACCTGAATTCCTCAACCCCAATTTTATTAAACTTTACTTTTGTATATTAAAGATTTTAGTCTAGGACTACATTTTTAGTCCTCTTATCACCATAACAGTGGAGTTCAAGTAGTAATGATCTTGAGTAATTGGAGTAGTTAGTCTTTTGATTTATCATCATGCCACGCTGGTAAACGATATCCGACTTTAAACATCCACTTTTATTAATGGTACGACTTTGGTACCTTGCGTGATAAAACCACACACACAAATTTTAAATGAGCTATTTTATAAAAGAACAAATCCATCTTTTCATGTATATAAAAATGGTCTTAACTAGTTTGCGCCATTGTAAATCGAAAGTTCTTAGGTATGCACTCGTAAGTTTGGTATACAATCGATCACATCAAACATTTTGACTTTAACATCGAAAGGACTGGCCTGCTATTACAGGAGGCGACATCCCCTAATGTTTCGGGAGAAGGCCTTGCTGGAAGCCATATGATCCGTCCACTGTGTTCGCATTTATGAGGAAAGCTTCATTTCACTACCGGTAGGCCGTAATAAATCACAGACTTCCAGGTCCACTAGTACCTGTGTACATCAAACCACTTAATACAGATGGTGAGCACTAGCGCATCATAGTGGGGCATAATGACCTTACTCGGGTTAACCGAAGGAAAAGATATGGGGCCATCTATTGGCTCGCTTCTCGTAGACGGCCGCTTCCCCGTGTGGATATGCTCACCTCGGCTTTAATCGCACTCTGCCTCAAGAGTTTCTTTTATTAGCACTTTAATTGATATCAATATTAAACCAACGCCAAGATATAGTTTGGTGGTCGTCCAGGTTCCGACGGCTATTGCTACCGGGCCGCTATTCTATCTCGTATCTTGCCTTGGTTCCCGCCGTCAATTTCGACATACCTCCCTGAAAGCCCGCTTTGATCAACTTTTCCACCAGGAACTTTAGACTTCGGCACCTGTCGGTCTCATGTCCATGGTCTTTATGGTAGTCATACCGCAAGGATCTGTTTCTTTGGGAAGGATTCGTTTGGATCGGGACATGCCATTTAAACTCTATCAAGCCACGAATGATTGGAAATAAATTTCATAAGAGAAGTTCAGGGTGAAACTATAGGGCTCTCTCTTGTGATTGGTCACTTGGATTGCTTTCACTGCTCGAATTTCCCTGATTTGGAGGTCTATTTCCTAGACTGACTATTTCTGGCCTCGTCAGTTCGTAATCATGACATGCCTGTCAAGCGCACTGGGATATTATCCTCCAGCATTGAATACCTATCAGCCAGTCTATATAATTCTTCCATCGTTGCTAGCGGGTCTAAGGACAGTGACTGCAAGAAATTAGTAGATAGCGCAAAGCTTCTCTTAAAGTTTTGGAGGATTGCATCCATGGTACACGACTCTATTTGTTGGACGGTTTCCCCGAACCTCCTTGTGAAGTCACAGATTGTTTCTTCTTCTTGTTTGAGAATGGTTTGTAAGGAGCTGATGTTTATCTTTTTTGCACTGTTTATACCGTGCGGATATGAATGTCGCCATAGCTTCTCAGAACGAATTTATATTTATTGAGTAGCATGGAGCTAGAAACCAAGCCAACGCCGGTCCCTCAGAAACTGCCTAGACTACTTTAGATATAATGTCCCGCCACATCATCCAAAAGTCATTATCCTGTTGAGAATATACTCGGTATGATGGTCGCCAGGATCAATCGTAGCGCCATCGAACGTGGTGAAAAGCTAGAATGGAAACCCATGTTTCTTGTAATCATGATGTGTTGCCCTAGGGGTGAAGAGAGCATGTCATCTGGTCTCCGACCAGTAAGCCACCTAAGCAAAGGTGTGCTGGCGCTTGTACCAAAGGCAGTGTCAAGGCGGCGACACCGGTGGCAACACCGGGCGTAGTCCCCAGCTCGACCCGACCTGGCACTCTCTTCGCTGCCTCCGCCTTATGAGACGCCGTTGAAGCTAGGTGAGGCCGAAGGCCTCAGGTGATCCGTCCTGGCGTTTCCGAGCATCTTTGCCTATGAGATTTAGGGATGGGGAGCTACCTGAGGATAGTTCATCGTCCTGTTGGGGTGTCGTCATCTTCAGGAGGAATGAGCCCCTTCCCTTTATTGTAGGCGATAGGTTGCACATAGCGGCTGCTCTCTCGTGCATCTTTTCCAGGATCGTGACTGTTTTCAATCTGGGCCCGCAACTTGTCATTCTCACGCCTTAAGGGCTTAGCCCGACCTCAGAATTCTTCATCCGTCTTGCTTGTTCCTCTTGCTTTCTCTCCATGTCCTGATGCCAATGGAGGAATTGGTCTTTTGGTGATTGGTTCATCGGAATGCTCGTCATTGCGACTGCCTTAGGCGAATCATACGTAGAATGGGGGATCGACAGAGCTCCAGGTGATGAAGGGCTACTTGGCAGCCGTTGAAGCCAAGCTCTTGTAGCTTGTAAACAAGACTTTATGTTCGATTCCCACAGATGGCGCCAATTGTTGTTACCTTGATTGTCTAACCTCCAGGGCATCAGCGACGCAATGTCAACCTGCAAAAAGGGTGATCCGGCGACGATGGGTTGATCGCCTCTCCGATGATTAAGTCAGCAAAAACATGGAAAGGAAGAAGAAGAGGTTCGTACAATTGGGATTGCATACCTTTTCATTGTGGGGATCCTTTTGATTTATAGAGGGTGGTTTGGAGAATCCTTCCATTTTTCTCCAGAAAGAATCTTCATTTCTTTAGGAATGAAATCTATCTTTTCTTATCAAAGACCGGTCTTCCTTATCAGGGATTAATCTTGCAAGAAGTACGGGATTTGGAAGCTAGGAAATTCGGGGATAAATACCTTTTGCGTATTTCCCGCCTTTATCCATTTGTCCAAAGCGAACTTGCCATGTTTCGGGAGGTCACCGATCAGGGGACCTGAACTCTGGGATTGGTCGCCCGAGGTCGACCTCAGGAGGATACCCCGACTCTCACGTATGGGCGCCCGGGCTTCGTTGCCTAGGTAGTGCCACAGTTTTGGATATGGAAGGTGGTCTTGGGCCGCTTTACATTGTGGGCCAGACGGATCATGGACCGAGCAGGCTAGGCCCTGGGCCTATCGAGTAGGAGGTTTAAGACCCATGGTACTCATAGACATGACGATTAGTTTTCACGGAGAGACCATGGATATGGGTCTCCATTTGATGGCCGTGGTGGAGTCATAGCTCATGCTTCTCCACCGACATGCGGAAGGTTTCATTACGATGCAGATGAACCGCTCTCACGGTGCAACAGGTGCATTTGACTCTGGTGACGGTTGCCCGGCATGAAATTAGTCATCTTCTGGGACTAGGTCACAAAGGGAAGAGAGGGATGCTTTCATGTTTGCTAGTATTACTCAAGGAAGGACCAAGGGTTTGCATGGAGATGACATTCGAGGAATTAAAGCTCTGTACAACAGAACTAAGAATGGAAATTGCTCAAGTAAGGATCAAGGGTTTGCATGGAGATGACATTCGAGGAATTAAAGCACTGTACAACATGAACTAAGATTGGAAACCGGAACTTCAGTCATTGAGGGAAATCTACATATCTATATATATAATACTGCAGCTTGTTTTCCTTGTACCAAATAAGTAACATGGTGAAAAATTTTTATTTAAGAAAAAGAGGTTTTGGTAAAGTGTTGAACTTATTATTATCACAAATATATATATATATATATATATATATATATATATATATATATAAATAACCTTTTATTTTCAGAATGATGCAATGATATTAAGAGTTTTTCTGATTAGGAACCGATTTCACCGATTAATTGAGAATTTCATCCATGAAGATTATATACAAACATGTGACCCAGAATTTTTTGCAATTGAGACAGATTCTGGCTTATGTACCATCATTGGGTAATTTTAGTGGAAAATCATCTTCACATACCATTGTTGTGTTATATGGATGTCCTCTTCAGCTCAACTCCATTGAAAATGACATCTGTTTTAGTACAAATATCCTTTCAAAGTAATACATCTACATAAACTATCTTCCATGTTGTCATTAATCATACTCCTCTTTCTTTCAGATGTTACTCATTCATTCAAGCTCACTAAATGATGAACAGGCATCACCATCTGGGGCTTATATATCGAGACCTTCGTGGCATGTCACCAGGGGACAAAGTAGAAGTGATCATCCATAAGCTCAAACAATACCTTGGATTGAACAGTTTGAGTAATTGATGGTTGGCATTTTGGGAAATTATTAACCTGGAATCTGGTCACTAACTGATATATAGAGTAGTGAAAACTACGAAGTACTGTTTCATTAATTCAAAGAATTTTTTTCGATAAACCAAATCTTAAGTTACTCAAAATTCTTAATTTGCCTCGAAAATTTTGCAGCTCACGTTGAGAAAGTTGAAGAGGTGCGATATAATACTAATAGCACTAGTCAAAGTCCACCCACGTGTGTTCCTAAACATTTTCTAGAAATTGCCATATACAAGTCAATAGAAGAATAATAGAAAGTCAAAAACTTTTGGGAATATCCCATTAAAGACATTTCCATAGCAATGAAGTGTTTACACCCTTGCTTCTAGGAATTTCGTTAAGGCTTAGGGAAGAAAATGGAGATCACTAAAGGTATAGAGTAAATACCACCATAAGATTAGAGACCAATGGAACTGAAGACCAGACCCTGCATACAAGAGAAGACTGTCCCCACACAAAACAAAGTCATTATACCTCTCGTTTGGCGTGAGTCATGCGCTTCACATAGCCAGTGATCGTGCGTCAGTCAATCCATCTAAGAGTCTTTATAAATATATAAGCGTTGGGAAACAAAGAGGGCAGCCGCCCCAAATCCTTCTTCTGTCGGCACCTTTCTCCGGGTAATTATCCCGGGTTTAAAACCCCGGCGGGAGTCCAGACAATTGCCGAGTCGTGAACTCGCTCGAAGGTGACTCGCATCGAAACCGGTATCAAAATATGATACAATCACAAACTCTGGGAGTGAACCTAATTAAACTTGATGATTCGACAAAGATTCGGTGCCAACAGTGGTTAACCTCGGGCCACTCGGTCTTCTTAGAGGAGAAAAAGGCCGATTTCGTACATTCTCAATCCGTATCTACCCATCACCAAAAAAAAAAAAAAATTTAAGATGAATTTGAGATTCCCTTCTCCAAAATACTCAAAAACTTCCAACACTTTTTTTCACAAGCCTTACCAAGATCAACCCTCGTTCTTTCTAACCCTAGCTTGTGTCAGGATGGTGAGTGGAAACCGTGGTTACCTGATTGTCCGACCCTCCGGTACATCGCCACAAGAATGTAAACCTCGCAAAAAGGGCGCGACGAGCGAAGGGCTGATCGCGCCCTCCGATCACTAAGAGTCACTGCAAGAAAATACAGAGGGAGGAAGAAGGAAGTTCACACAGCTCCTCGACATGCACTCTCATTGTGAAGATCCTCCTGATTTATAAAGAGTGGTTTGGAAAGAATCTCCTCTTTTTTAGGAACCAAATTTCTCTTTCCTTATCGAAGATTAATTCTTCTTTATCAGGGATTATCATTCTCTTATCCAGGATTATCTCTCAAAGGAGCAAGGGATTCTGGAGCCGAAAATTACCGATAATATAGCTTTTGCAGATTTTCCACTTTAGGTGCTTGTTCAGAATAAACTTCCCATATGAGGTAGGATGGCTCTGGCTAGGGACTTGAAACCTTTGACGGACCACCTTAAGCAAGCCTTGAAAAGTTTGACCTTGCTTTCCTAGGTGGTCTCTTTAGACTCTCTCGTCTGGGGAGTGTTCGCCTGGTTTTGGTAAGGCGTAGTGGAATCTGCCGTCTGGCTAACACAGCCAAACGGCTCCGGCCTTGCGCATCTTAAAGATCATGGTACCTCACAATGCCTTATTTTTCTCGGGCCGGAGTTTCGTGTCGCTTTCGCCTGTGGGGAAAATATTGTTGTTTCAAATGTTGGATGTTGAGAGTTGAAAGGTTCGCGAGAAATGATTAGTGCATTCAATGCGTTCAGAGGCGATGCTCATGTGTGTTTAAGGCGCATGGGAGATGCACCTCCCACAGTGCATCTTGCGCATTGCCCTTCTCGGCGATTTGATGCGCCCTCGATGATGCCCTACCCTTATAAATAGGGGTAGTGGTTTCAAGAGTGGTTTCTTTTACATCTTCTCAAGAGATTTTTGGTTCTTGCATTTCACCTTCCTCTACGCTTCTGCAAACTTCCCTTTCAAAGGATCCATCGGAGACTCTCGACGCTTTGACAACTTTTGATTTTTTGATGAGTGTTTGCAACAAAAACCTTTTTTATGTCGTTGGTTTGGTTTAGTGTCTCTGTTGTTCGAGGCGTCCTACTGGTTTATGTGAAGGTTTTTGGGGTTTTGGTTTACGTTCTTTAGGTTTTGTCCCTGGTAGGTTGTAAAATCTAAAGGGGAGATTTCTTTTTCCTTTCGAGGGTTTTTCTTTCTTTATGGACCTCAAGTCGACTCCTTCTCCCTTTTTTTTTATTTGCTTGTAGAATGGAAAGAGGTCACGAAGAGGTTTCGACTAGTCAGGTTCAATGTAGAAGGGGTACTCCTTGGGAAACACCTACTCGCGAAGCGCCTAGTCGTCGGTCGCGGTTCCGCAGAGGAACCCAGGTTATACAAACAAATTCCTCGCTTCGAAATCGCTTTGAGACGCCGCACCGCACAACTACCTTAACTGTTGGAGAGGCAGGTAATGTCGTCTACTTTACACGGAAGTAGTTTACTGGCTTTGCCTCTCCATTCCATTGCTGGTGAAGCAGTTCCTTCATTTCACCGGGGCACCTCCTACACTCATTCATTCGAACATTTTTCATATTTTGATGGGTTGCAGTGTGTTGAACTCTCTCTACCAACTGGATATCTCGCTGGTGGAGATTCATTTACACTTTGAAGCTTAGGATTGGAGGCTGCTTGTCTATGGCCGCCCATAGTCCTCGATTGTAATTTGTAGCTAAGCTCTTTGACTCCCCCAAGACGGAGGCGAAAGGGGTTGTCCTGATTAAGGGCCCGTGGTATGAGACCCTTGGCTCTCCAGGGTTTCCTTTTGATATGAAGCAGTCCCTTTCATTCCCAAGTTTGTCTTCGTTCCTGTTTTAATATGTCTCATATTTCCTTAGGTTATGGGTGTATTGACATACCTATTTTCTTAATGATTTGTAGATAAGCGCAGGCAAGGCCTGCTAGTCAACTAGGTGGAAAAGGCGAGGCTGGACCACATCTTCCGGCTGCTTGAGATCACAAAGAGGGAGCGCCATCACGAGCCCTTCCCCGCTTGTGAAGAATCAGGAGCTGGGCGCTGGTCCCCTTCCCCTATATATCTGCTCTTTCCGTCCTTTTCGCCCCAACGAGGTCGTCAAGGGCGAGCACTTTGTTATTGCGGACCTTTTGAAATCATTGCTAGGAGGTTCTTCCCAGGCTTAGGCCGCTCTAAAACCCTTTTGTCCCACGTATCCCTCTACCTTGGCCATGCGTAACCCTGCTTCAATCCCCTGCTTACGATGAAAAGAAAAGAAGACAGAGCAGTGAATGTCGCTAACACGTGATTGAGGTTTATGGACTAGATGAACTGGGAGTTACGACCTACCGAGGATAGTGAGGCTCGAGATGTATGGCCTTGTTTTTGGCTTTGTCATGAGGATGCACACTGCCGAGCAAACCCGTCAGGGGAGACTCGCCTTCGCTCTCAAGCACTGGGCTAAAAGCGTCCAAAGCTGTCCGGCCTAGATGAAGAGGCCTAGAAGAGCCTGGCCAAGAATTAACATGGGATTCTCTAGGACCGAGTATCTTCCATGCCCGCCACGAGGATACCCCAAGGTGCTGTGGTGTAGAGGCTTCAGGCACCACCGAGGGTGGGGATCCCAACCGAGGCATCTCCTAGTGTTGAAGGAGCTGCAGCGGAGGCTCCGTTAGAGGTAGTCGCTGCTCCGTCGTTCTTATCTAGGTTGCAAGAGTTGGCCCTCGCAGGCCAAGAATGCCTAACCAGCTGATGCTAAGTTCGTATGTTCCCCCTGTAAGAGTGGGTCCATCATTCAGAGACACACAGTGGCTCCTAGCCCGGAGGGCACCTGGGAAATCATTAATCGTTAGAGCCCCTTCAACAAGAGTGAGTCTTCGGATATGCACATATGCACCCTACCCAGACTCTTCTCCAGCCTGGCAGTGGCTGCTTTGTTTTTGAGCAAAGATTCCATCTCGTTGCTACCTCGAAAAAGACCTTCCAACGCTTGGGCCGAAGATGTGGATGTCATCCCGTAATCAAGATTTTCACTAGCTCGGGCCGAGTCAGGTAAGTTTTGATTTTAATACCCGATTGTTAATTTCACTTTTCTTTCCTCGATACTTCCTCTTCCGTGCCAGACGCACTGCACATGGCTCGCCAAAGATAGGAATTCACCCTGGGCTGATGATGCTCGTGGTTATAACTCTTATATGTTCAATACCGTCCCAAGCACTAGGCTTTGGATGTTTCCTTGGCTAAGGCGAAGTCCAGGTCGAAGCATTGGGAGCTAGAGGCTAAGGTCGGTAGGGAGAAGATTGCACGGATGGAAAAGGTTAGACGACAAACATAAGACTATGTTCCCTCGCTGAAGGCAAGTACAATGTGTGATGGTGTTAGCTAAGGAGACCCAGCTAGGTCTAAGAAGATCCGTGGTTATGAGGAGAGCGTGCCATGGCGGAGGCTAGACCGCCGTCTCTGGAGGTCGGTAGGACATCTCTTTTACTAGAGCTCAAGGAGATCAAAGATGAGGTGTCATCTTTCCATTCTAAGGCAGGCAGGGATAAAGAGGCTATGGAGAAAGAGTATTAGAAGGCTCTAGAGGTGATCTTTGCCTATATACACTAAAATGTGTATTCAAACACAACATCTACGTGGAGTCCATTTAGAAGTCCTACTTATATGCCCTCGACCCGCCGACCACGCCTCTCAGTTCTTACAAACCCAGTACCCTCTTGTCTGCTGGCTTCCGGAGGGGCAACGACCGGTACCTCGTAGTGAAACAACCAAGGAACCCATGGAGGTCGCCGTCGGCTGGCGACCAACGCGTACTCTTAAATTCCTCTTGCTCTCACTCACTTTTTCAAAAGGGCCTCACGCCATTGCTTGTGTACTCTAGACGCCTATCATGCTTTAATGAAAATATTACACCTTTTTGTCTACTACCAATGGCTATTTTTATTTCTTTCTTTCATCAGGTGGCAACCTCTTTCCCTCACCTGTTGGGTGGTGGTCGCCAGACGTTAATGCAACAGGAGCCGGAAAGCTCGGCCTTTGTGCCAGCAAAAAGGCACTATCTTTGGGCCCTGGGCTAGCCAATGTCAAAGACCATCGTAGGGCTTGGTCGTGTACTAGAAGGCTGGAGGCCTCAGGCTTTATCCGTTTTTAGAATCGCGAATCGTGTTAAGAGAGCCTTGTCTAGTCTTTTGAAAGTGCCAACAGGTTAAGAGCCACATCTGGTCTTTTGAAAGTGCCAGCAGGGTAAGAACACATCTAGTCTTTTGTAAGTGCCAGCAGGCTAAGAGCCACATATGGTCTTTTGTAAATGTCAGCAAGCTAAGAGCCAATCTGGTCTTTTGTAAGTGCCAGCATGCTAAGAGCCACATCTGGTCTTTTGAGAAGAGGCAGTTGCAAAATTTTAAAATATTTTAACGATAATCGTTATTGATAGTGATACTTTCAAAGGAAATTTTACTGGTAATACCTCTTCAGATGCATGGCATTCCACATTCTGGGCACTAGAGTCCAGTCTAGCTTATTCAACGCGTATGATTCGACTGCCCCCACTCGGACTACCGTGTATGGCCCTTTTTAGTTTGGTTGGAACTTCCCGTCTGCTAGGTTAGATGTGTTTTCAAAGACTCTTCTCAAGACTAGGTCTCTGTCTCGAAACATAGATGGTTTTACCCCCCTGTATTAGAGGTTTGTCAATCTTTGCTGGTATGACGCTATATGCACGGCCAGCTTCGCTGAGCTCAAGCCATCATATCTAGTTCCTTAGTACGCCTTCTCAAAGATTAACCCTCTTAAGGAATTCATCAAGTGTGGGCATCCCAATTTATGTGGGGATTATAGCCTCCATCCCGTAAGTAAGGGCGAACGGAAACATCCTAGTTGGCTTCCAGTTGGTCGTTCTATAGGCCCATAGAACTCCTGGTTGTTCATCTACCAATTTTCCTTTGGCCGAATGCAGAAGCTTTTTCAAAGATGTTAGGAGAGTCTTGTTGGATGATTTCGCCTGACCATTGCTTTGTGGGCATCGCAGGGTTGAATATAAGTTCTTGAATTTAAACTCATTGTAAAAATTCATGTATACCCTGCTATCAAACTGTGGCCCATTGTTAGTCACTATTGACTGTGGTATTCCGAACCGGTGGACGATGTTCTTCCAGACAAATTGGATGACATATTTGTCTTTGATGGAGGCAAAGGTTTCAGCTTTTACCCATTTGCTAAAATAGTCAGTTGCTACCAATAATAGCCTCTCTTCTATGTCAACAAGAGGTAAAGGGTCCAACTATATCTATTCCCCCATCACGAAGGCCAAGGCTCTTATGGTCATCAAATTATGAGTCGACACCCTTGAGATGGGGGCTTGCCGTTGGCAGCGATCACACTTCTTGACATAAGAGGTTGCATCCGACCTCATGCTTGGCCAGTAGTAGCCTTGGGTATGGGCCCTGTGCACCAAAGTTCTACCTCCTGGATGGTTTCTACATATTCCTTCATAGAGTTCCGCCAATGCATACTACCCATGTTGGGTGGTGACGCATTTAAGATATAGGCCATCTAGTGACCGTTTGTACAACTCCGCCCGCTTATTGCAAGGAAAATCAAGCCGTCGAACCCGACCAGGCTGAATCTCTACTAACCGGGAGTTCTCTCAAGCTCAGGTAATGGACTATTGGAGTCATCTAAGAGGGATATGCTCCTTCTATCTCGTTTACCAGGTTGGTAGTAATTCGAAGACCGCCAGTAATAGACAGTGGAAGAGCAATCGCTTTTGGTTGGTGGTGAGATGCGTCACCATCGCTTACAGACCATTCGCTTGAATCCCCTTAGGATATGCTCAAGCTTCCAAGCCACGAAGCTCTCTAGCCAGAGCTTAACTAGGCATACATACTTAGTCATGCGTTGGTCCTACATTTCATATTCCTCGTTTACTTGTCCTACTACAAATTGGGAGTCACTTTGTATTATGATCTTTTCTGAGGATACGAAAATTGCAGGTTCATCAAGTTAGGATTTCTTCACACTGCCTATTATCGACGCTAAAGCCCAACCGTAAAGCTTACTCTCTATTCTTCTCCCGAAGCCAGCTCAAGTTGCAAGCTTAATACAAACTCTCTCGCTTGGCGAGAAGCGTCATCCACATTAAGGATCCACTACGGCTTTACTCCAAATTCCGCATCTTGTGTTAGGGGATTTGATAAAGTCCGCTAATACCCGCCCTTATTGTTGGGCGAGGGTTTATACTGATACCGAATCCTCGTTTATTCCAACACCCTTCGGCCATCCTTCCCGAAATGTTGTGGGTTTATATGGTGCCAAGTAAGGAAAATCGTCAAAGACGAGATAGGGTGTGCTTGGAAGTGGGCGCGCAGTTTTTAGTCGCTACACGGGAGCCGCACCGCTTGCTCGAGACTCCGCATACCGGAAGCTTCGTCGCATAGAGACTTGCTTAAGAAGATACTGGTCTTTGTTTCCGGTTTTCATCTTCTTTGAACAAAGCTGCACTTACTAAGACATCTAAAACTACTAGGTAAATATAGAGCGTATCATCTCGCTTTGCTAGCTGTAATCGATGGTTCAAAGGGAGATACTACTTGATTGCCAAGGAAAGCCTGGGCCGCATTCTCATTCTGTAATGCATGGGCCAGTTCCCTTGGGAGTGGTGAAAAACGACTTTGATCGGTCTGTACAATGAGATATGAACCTCTCGAGAGCCGGGACCAGTCAGTTGCTGCACTCCTTTTTTGGAAGTAGGAGTCTGAGATTCTATAATAGCTCTAAGCTGAATAGGATTGGCCTCTATCCCTCTCTACGTCACCATAAAGCCTAAAAACTTGCTCGAACTAACTCCGAACACACATTTTAGGGGATTGAGTTTCATGCCGTATGTGCGTAGCAGCTCAAAGGTTTCTTGTAGGTGTTGCTTGTGCTTAGGACGTTCTTTGGATTTGACAAGCATATCGTCGATGTAGACTTCCATGGTCTTGCCCATTGATTTGCTTCAGGTTCAGGTAGGTGTTCGGAATCAACAAAATTTATAACCTAGATTCTACTAACGACGTAAAGTGCCACAAGTAAAGATAGTGGCTCTAGGGTCAACACGGACAGTTTTCTTCGTGAGAGAGGGGTTACAGCAGCATTTGAAAATGGTGTTTTCTCCTTGGATTAAAATGGGTGGAAATGGAAGGTGTGAATGGGTTGCAAATCGAATAAATTAAGTGTAAAAGTTAAAAGAAAATCCTTGAAGCTCCCCGGGCCACTGGCTTAGTGTTATAACAAACATGGCCTTAAGGCCTATCTCTCGCATTTGGGAAAGCATGAGACATAGTCATTTCCTAATCCCAATCTTTCTGGCTTTAAAACTCCAAACCCAAGAGCTTCTTTTTGGGAAAGAGCAAATACTTCATTGTAAAAACAACTCAACAGCTTAAAACATCTCAAACCCATTCCCACGAGCAACTGAAGTGTGAGACACCATCAAGCTTCTCAATGGATCAGTGAAAGGGTCCACAACCCAAAAGCTGCCAAATACACATTAGTGAGTATGCTTAAGAGATTTTAACCTGAAAAGCATAGGCAATAAATACCCTAAAAATACAAAACATGAAGAACATGAGAACATGCAATAAACCTAAAAACAACACCTGCTGGCCTTCCCTTCCAAGGATCGGGAGATTAGGTTAAGCATCCCTTGATTTGTCATCATCAAGGGGTGTTCGGGCAACCAAGAAAATGCAAGAAAGTAAAGGGGGAAGAAGAGAAAATCACCAACAAGAAAAGGAGAGAAAGCCAGGTTTCGACCGATTGATTGAACGTGAAAAGATGTCTCCTAATACAAAGATGGTTGAACTCCTATATAGCTAGTAAAGAGGAAATTACAAAGTGTATTATGAATCAAAATTACATAAGGGTAAATCCCTGCAGAAACCACCAACAAGGATCAAAAAGGCATAATGTGTACAAAGATGAAAGAAGATCAAGAGGTCAGTGGTAATCATTTAAATTTGCAAAGTTGCAAAAATTTTGAAACCCCTGTAAAATTTCGCTTGCTCTTCGACCTCAATAAATTCCCATCCGACTTCCAATCGATTTGATCATGAGTCTCTCGACCAACAGTTCGCGCCGTGCTCGAGTCAAATTAAGGAATCATGAGGTTCGACCCGCAAACCGCACAAAAGAAGTACAAACAGATCAATAGCAAAGTTCCGGACTCCTCGATCATGTCAATTGAAAGAGTTTGAAGTCGACAGTACACAAAGCGCATAAACCCGCGGCAAACGCGCTCAAAACTCGCACTATTTGGGTACTAATCAATTTCCAACGAGATATCGGCACCCTCAGCAATATCATGCGTGTTATGTTTTGCAAACAATATCTCTGTCAAAAGTATGTGCAATTAATGTCTAACCTTAGTATGACAATTGAACTCGTATAAAGACCAGTTTGGGAGAACAAATGCCATACAAGAATAAGTTTCACCCAACATATGAGTCTCCTAAGGAAATCACCGACTTCCACCAAACTCTGTTTTTTAACAGATCGCTGAAAACCAAATAAGCTCTGAAACTACCTCCCCCAACCAAATCACGCAAAACTCGACATGCCGAACAAACAAATAGATTTAAGTTCCTCACTTATTTCATACTTCTAATGTATCAGAGGTGCAATGTCGAAAAATTCGACTTCACCAAACCGCGGTACGGGGATCCACCGATGACTCCCAACCACCATGGCATAAGGCACTGTCATAAGGATCTTTCGACCGTTTAAACTCCTTAGGTTTCACCCCGACTCTCGACTGATCTCAGAATCCAAAGACCTACAACTCGCTAAACTCTACCCATCCACCCATGTAGCGAGCATTGCCTGGGTGACTCCCAACCGCCTGGTTTAGTGGCACCAGTTTAAAGGGCGTTTTTCGCATATACCCTGACCGTACTTCGGGTTTCAAGGCAAAGCGGTGCTTACTTATCTACCTATTTTTCTTTTTTCTTTTTCTTTTTCTTTCTTTTTATTTGAAGACACATTGCCCTTCATACATAAGTGAACTCTAATCTATAAAAGTCACAACGGCTAAGGCCTGGTTTTGTAAAGTAAGAGGAGAAAACAGCTTCTTAACCCATTGAAGAAAACTAATGTGAATTGTGTGTGTGGCTAGAGAGTGGTGGAAGACAGGGGTGATTACCAGGGTCATCAACTGACCAAAAACTCATCATGAATGGAACCATTCTAGCATTTGGAATTATATAGTGCTCCAATTCTTCAATTTACAGGAAAGGCAAAATCACAAATATAGGGTCAAAATGAGATGCAAAAGTAGGAAAATAGATTTGTATTATATATATTAAGGTGAATTTACAAAATTTTCGACTTTTGCAAACAGAAGTAAGGAGCAAGCCTCTATATAAACACAAAAAGGGCTTTGCTGGGCATGAAGTACAAGTAAACCGAAACCAAAAGTATGAACATCACTTCCAACACTAACTATCCCGACAATGGAACAAGAAAGTTAGTGGAGGAAGTGGTACCTCCTCAATCAGTGGCTGGAGAAGGCTCATCCTTAGCCTGGGCAGCCGAGGTGTTAGGGGTGAAGTGGTCGATGTCGCACCGCCAACACACTAGGAAGCCACAGGGCCGATGGTGGAGGTGGATCCCCGTTCGAGAGGGACAAATTTCGAGGGCCTCGTAGGGGCCCGAGGAGAGACACGTGGGAGGCTCAAGTGGCTCTAGTCGCATGATGTCGGGCCCGATCCGAGCTATAGCCTCGCAAGGGTCATCCTCTCTGCCAGAGTGGCCTGTGAAGCTGCAAAAGAAGCCGTAGTGGCTGAGAATGTGCGGACCGCTTCCTTGCGAGAGCCGTGGTCCCCTCGGCAGAGGGTAATGTACTGCGGGGGTTGTGTGGAGGTGCTCGACCCTGCCATATTAGATTAACCGTGGGCATGGAACCCGGGTCCGTGGAGAGGTGTAGGGTATCGGTGCCCGCGCAGATCGGCCGGAGCTACCGGAGGAGTGGCCGTGGAGCCGAAGAGACCGGCGATACCGGCGACACTAGGGTCGGGAGGTCCCCCAAGCATGCTCGCCAGGGGACAAGTCCCGACAAGGACTATCACTGATCCGCCTGCCCCGCTTGATCCCGGAGGAGGAAGATGGAAAGCTCGAGGCTTGGCCCGCCATCGCTCAACAGTAAAGGTGGCCTCACAGCCGCCGACGCCCATACTGCAGGCCTCGTCGAACCCGATATGCTCAAGCACCGACATAATAAAGCAGGAAATAGGAAGAGGCGTGGACTCAAACAGGCATCTCGGCTGTGGACCCCCGGCCCCGAACTCGGAACAATGAGGTCATAATTAGCTCCACCAAGCTGGAACCAAGATCCTCTCAAAATACATATAGCCCCAGGATAGCTCCTCTCCTCTGTACTATATACTGAAGTGGAAACATATTAGACCTCAAAACATGGTCTATCATAAGCATACGTTATGGAAGGTGGTGCCTGAACAATACCGACCCACCAGTAGCATCCATAGAGAGGATCCGGACCATCTCTCCCCGGTCGGTTGATGGGGCCACCGCTCATAACCTACGCATCGCGAGGACCACTTGCACGGAGGGTCAAGCCATGGATATCGGAGGCCCGAAGTATCCCCGTCCGCCGTCGATAGAGAAACAAGAGCACTCCGTTGGCCTCTCGTCGATGTCACGCGTGATAGAACTCGTGACGACCGCTGATAATAATATCGACGCCGCAGACCATGAATGGCTCCGCATGGTACCATTGCATGCAGGAGCGGAGTCTCTGAGCTCGGGTCCGCGCAAAGAAATGCCTAAGAGATCATGCACACCTCCCCATGAAATGTCCTGTCCCTCGAGCCTAACATTCCCTGAATGGGGGGCCCGCAGGGAAGTAAGGTCGGCTCCCCGAGATGATGGACCCCGTGAGACAGTCTCGGGCTCCAAAGAACACCCCGATAGTGCGGAGAGGGCGGCGCCCTGGATCTCGATGTAGATGACTCCTAGGCCTGATGTCCGAGCCCTCTTGGCTGGTGGGGCTCTCCTCGGGCTGGTCTAGGATGAAGGGGCCGGTGGTGTGGACCCAACTCGAGTATGATAATTCTCCTCTCAAGGTGGCCACAGAGGAGGAACCCTCAAAGATCACCAAAACAGCTGAGGCAACAACAGGCAAAGAAGTGGGGCGCGCAGCCAAGGGGCACTAGGGTCGGCACCGCCGCTATGGCGCAGGCCGGCCACTACAGGAGAGGGCCGGCAAGCAGTGGGGAGAAGGGGTTCCGGCGTTCCACGGCCCGAAGGAGGAGCTTCTCTCTCGTCTTTGCCATCTTCACCCGAGGAAGAAACAACCAGAGATGAGGAGATGATGTTATCTCAACCGAAGTGATGATTTGTGAGGTGAAATGAAATGGAACAAGGGTTTATAAAGGGAGGAGGGGTAGGTGGGAAGATGTGAGAATTAATGGTTTTTAATGACCATTAACTGCTTGGCTCAAAAGATTAGAAAATTTAATTTCAGGAATGTCAAACGGAGGGTTGTAGGATACAAAGAGTTGCAGGATGAGGAGATGAACAGTACCAGGTTGCGAATTTTCGCAGGTTGTGAAAATTTTCACAACCTAAGAAATCCTCAGGCATATTTTGCTCCTCCAAAACTAAACACCAACAAAACAAACCCCAAAAAAATATGAGAAGTTAAACTAGATAATGAAAATCCTAATTTAAAAATTGAAATAAAACAAAACAAAAATCTAACTAAAATTTGGAGTGGTTTCCAAGTTCTGTAGGAACTACTCCCTATGATGCTTAAAAGAGGTCTCAAGGGGGATCAAGGAGGAGAGGCTCCTCCATGCTTGCAGTGAGGTGTACTGTAGTTGAATCCAACTTCTGTTCCTGGATGTCAAGCATTATGCTGTCTGGTGGTGCTGGTGGCATGAAAGATGCAGGGAGTGGACTGGTGCGCTTGATCCCCATCAACTTCTTGTTCTCAATTTATTTTCATGCACTTCAGAATACCGGGCTTTCCCTTCACTCAGGCCACCCAGGCGCACTCTTCCGACTCTCCGCCTCCTCGTCCCTCACCGGCTTATCCCTCAAGTATCAAATGAAAATGTTGAGCTCCAAAGTCATGTTGCCAAAGGTGAGCTGCATAACCCCATTCCGGCAGTTGATTATAGCATTAGCTGTGGCAAAAAATGGCCTCCCCAGTATGATGGGCACTTGGTGAATGCTTTCTGCCATTGGCTCTGTATCAAGAACCACAAAATCTATCAAATAATAGAAGTTATCCACCTTTACCAAGACAACCTCAACTATCCCCTTTGGTATTTTCACTGATCGATCTGCTAAGGATAGGGTAATGTTGGTAGGCTTCAGCTCTCCCAAACCTAACTGCTTGTACATTGAGTAAGGCAATAGGTTGACACTAACTCCCAAATCCAGTAGTGCCTTGTCTATGCAAGTCCCTCCAATGTTGACTGAAATGGTGGGGGATCCTGGATCTTTGTATTTCAACAAGGTTTTGCACTGGATGATAGAGTTGACTTGCTCAGTCAGGAAAGCCTTCTTATTAATGCCCAACCCCTTTTTGACTGTACACAAGTCTTTGAGAAATTTTGCATAAGTTGGAACCTGTTTGATCATATCAAGCAGCGGGATGTTCACCTTGACTTGTCTCAACACCTCCAGAATGCCTTCTTGCTTAGAAGCCTTCTTTTTGCTTCTCAAAGGTTTCTCAAACAGGGGAGGGTTGGGGCGGGCGTCACATGCCTCCTTTCATTGAATCTTCTTGATGATTATGTGTTCGGTGCTCCCTTCCTCCCTCTCGCTTTTCCCACGCTTGGACACACCGGGCCGCTTCAATTTCCTTAAAATACCCTTAAAGTGATAATGGCTCGATCATCCATTTTGGTGCTGGCTCGCCGAGAAAGCTTAGTTCATGTACCCCCTCGATCGGGCAAGGTTCGGGAAGGAACCTCCATTTCTCCCGCACGTGCCGGCCGGATTATTCAAAGTATCGATGGATAACTCCGCATGGTATCAATTTTCCGATTTAGGCTTTGTAGCCCTTCAATCCTTTTGTCTATGGAGCTTTCTACTTTTTCTATTCTTTGGTTTATCTGAGCATTGATAGTTTTCTGCTCCTCCACAAAATTCCCTACCACCTTGCTCAAATTCATGATGCTTGCTCCACAAAGATGAAGCCGGGTATCGCCGGCCGCTTAGAAGTGGACCCATACTGTTGCTGCTGATGTGCCCTTGGGGGTACATATACTGGGGGTTTAGGCTCGGTGCCAAGTCGGTGCGGTTCTTCCAAATGGGGATTATAAGTGTTACCTTCATAATCGGGCATCACTGTACTATTTCTCAGCCCACAACATTTGCATTTTTCACCATTAAATCCCTTAATGAGGGAAATTAGACAATGCTCCCCTCATGACCGGTAGATTACACCGAAGCATTTGGTTGGGCTAAGCATAGATGCCCACCCACTGACCCGAACTTCCCCGTGGTTTCCTCCGCACCGCTTCCATCCTTCGCTTAGTGCGGATACTTTAGCTTTAATTCCACTTCCTCCGTCGCATAAATGCCTCCCCTGCCATCGCTGGTTTCATCCTCTCTACCTCCCTTTGATTCGCTCATCCCATCCTTGGAAGTTTCGTACTCACGCATCCAAAAAGTCCATGGCTTCATCGATTTTTGCTAAAGAAGTCCCTCCACACATGGTTTCTGTGAGTTGCTTCATCAAGGGACATTCCATCGTGAGAAATGGTTCATCACATCCATGTATCAAAGCCATGGTGAGGGCATGCACCGATGGTCTCCGTGATATCTTTCCCAAGATTGGATAAAATCTTTCACTATCATGAGCCAGTGTAGATCTTCCTCTTCAAAGTTGTCGGGTCTTATGAGCACCGGGTTAACTTCTTCAAAAATTACCTCATAGCTCGCCTTCGCTCTCGATGGTCCTTGGCCTTAGTGAATTGGGAGCCAAATTTTGATTTATCTTGAGGGTCAAAGGAAAGCCTTCACTGGAAAGGCAAGTCCATATCAAATGCACCCTCCTTGAAAGTAGTGCAAACCTCCTCAAATCCCGAATATGTGTGTATGGATTTTCATTTTCCATACCATGAAAAGTCGGGCTGTGGACACCAAATACGGTCTCACCGCCACTTCCCTCTCGCAGGGGCGTACGTATTGAGGGTGCACTCACCCTGGTGGGTGAATGTGATCCCTCATCATCCGTATACCGTTCGATGAACCCCCTCGCTGGCTCGCTGCTCGTGAGTCTCCATCTGGATTGGTGTGTTAGGCTAACTTTCACACAACCCTCTTCAATCAAGCACCTAGCTCTCTGACCCAATTGGCAAAGTGTTTCTGTCCCACTGCATAAACTGATATGATCACACCACAAGCAAGAAACCAACAAAAAACTAGACCAACAAAAAGGTTATTGGTTAGCTAAAATCAAAATAATATACAATACCAAGACAGTAAGCCTCAAACCCATGCAAGGAAATTTTCAAATTCCCGTAGCTGAACTCAAAGCGGGCAAAAATGAATAAAATCAACAAGAAATGAGATAGCACCAATACTTGTGATGTGAATCACAAGTTCACTGCTTTTCTCTTCCACTAGGGCACCATCCTCGGCAACGACGCTAATTGATTCACTTCAGGTTCAGGTAGGTGTTCGGAATCAACAAAATTTATAACCTAGGATTCCTACTACTGACGTAGCAAAGCTACTGCAATATAGTGGCTCTAGGGTCGAACATAGGGATGGGTTTTCTTCGTGATAGGAGAGTTACAGTGCATTGAAAATGGTGTTTTCTCCTTGATTAAAAAGGGTGTGTGGAAAATAAAGGTGTGAATGGTTGCAACCGAAATAGTCAAGTAAAAAGTTAAAAGAGAAATCCTTGAAGTCTCAGGCCACTGGACTTAGTGTTCTAAGTTAACCAACATGTACTCGGGTCTATCTCCTCGCATTTGGGAGCATGACATATAGTCATTTCCCGAACCAAATCTTCTTTTAGCTTTAAAACCTAAACCCTAAGAGCTTTCTTTGAAAGACAATATTTCATTAGGAAAATGTCCCTAACAGCTTAAAACACATCTCAAAAACCCTACTCCCACGATAACCAGCAGAGACAACTGATAACCCAGCCTCACTGATCTAGTGAAAGTATCCATTGAACCCAAAGCTTGCCAAATAACATTAAAGAGAGTATGCTTAAGAGATTTCCAACCTCATGGAAGCAGGCACAAATACCCTAAAATACAAACATGAAGAACATGAGAACATACTAAACCTAAACAACACCTAAGGGCCTTCCCCTTCAAGGATCAGGAGATTAGGCCAAAGCATCCTTGATTTTTCATCCTCAAGGGGTGTTTGGAAACCAAGAAAATGCAAGAAAGTAAAGGGGGGAAGAAGAGAAAATCACCAACAGCAAGGAGGGAGGAAGCTTCATGCTTGACTGATTGATTGAATTAAAAGATGTCTCTGATTACAGCATGGTTGAACTTATATAGGCTCAGTAAAGAGGAAATTACAAAAGTGTATTAAGGAATCAAAATTACATAAGGGTAAACTTGTATAAACCACCAACAAGTGATCGTAAAAGGTAGATAGCGGGTACAGCATGAGCAAGAGTTCACAGTGTGCCAGTAAAAATTCGCAACCCGGTGAAATTTCGCAGTTGCCAACACCAAGAACCCCCAAAATTTTGGCCGGGCTTATTCCTTCAATCTTCAATAAACGTCCCGAATTTCCACTGATTTGATCATGAGTCTTCAAATTCAGCTCAGGTTCATTGTGCTCGAGTCAAATTGAGGAATCATGAGGCTTTTGACCTGCAAAACTACTAAAATAGCTACAAAATGTGATTAGTAGCAAAGCCGGGACTCGAATATGTCAATTGAGTTATTGAAGTCGATTCGTACACAAAAAGCGCATAAAACCTGCTATAAACAAGGCTCAAAACTGCACTATTTGGGTACTAATCAATTAGTGGTCGGAATTTCTTGGTCGCTAGTCTCTAATAGGTAGCTCCGGCATTCTTCAAGTCAAAAGGCATTACATTATAACAACAGCAGTTTCGTGGTGTGCAGTAATGAAGGCCGTTTTCACTAGCAGATGGCATGAGAATTGTGGTATCCAGAGAAAGCGTCTAGAGATGACAACATCGCATGCTCGGTTGAGGCATCGATGATCTAATCTATATGCGTGTGTGTTTTGGGCCCTTCAAGCTAGCTGCCGCTGAGGTTCGGTGTAGTGCGCCACATACTCTCATCTTACCAATCTTCTTTTGGAACTACTACCACATTGGCAAGCCATTCGGGGTACTTTAATTCCCTTTGATGAAACATGTTTCCTAGAAAGATTGTCCACCCCCTCGCCCGAATAATCCGATGGCAAATGGGCAGCTCCTTACTTATGTCTTATTGGTTTGGTTGAAGGGATAATATTTAGTTTGTGAAAGGCTGGGCACTGCCTGGATTCACCATGGTCTAAGTGATTCCAAGTGAACACGAAGCCATGTTTATTAACAATATGCAACAGGCCAGTTATTTTTCTTCATGATAGCGCAGAACCGACGTATGCTCCAATCCTCCTCCCCACTCTTCAAGACCACTGCTCCAAGGATCCACTCTGCCATTGGTCCTTCTTTTCCGCCCTAACCTAGGAGGCGAATTGTGGTTGCTACGCGGGGGTACGATCTTCGAGGGGAGGACTTCCTGAACTCTTTTCTCTTTTCTAGTCCGGTGAGGATAGTTTAGATGGCACCGGTCAAGTGCCAATGAATTCGGCTAGGAAGGTCGACCAGCCCTTATATAGGCCTACCCTACCCATGTTTGTCAAATAACTCGACCATCGTGATATGTCGGGCGACACTTCATTGAGTGCGGACCAGGTCAGGCCTACTATGGCATTGTGGGAGGTCCCCAAGTCTTCGACGATCAAGAAACAAACCTGTTTGCAGACGGTCCCCGGCTTTGCATGTGGAGCGCAGTCTCCTTAGTGTCGTGACAAGCGTTATTGAAACAGAGAGACCCACTTCACCGAAGCCTCTTACTCCTATGGAAAGCTTCATCTCGATTGGAAGACTTGTAGTCAGAATAAGTCCGGTTAGCCACGCCAGATCTACCAACATCTCTATGCACATCAAAACCGCTAATACATAGGGTGAGTACTAAAGGCATCATAATGGGCAATGACCATGTCTGCTTTATCTGGGAGAAGATATGGGGGCCATCTATCGCGGCTTCTTCATGGTCGCTTCCTCTGTGACATAACATTTTACCTAGACCTTAATCAGGTCGATCTTAAGAGCTTCAGCCGGGGCGTTTGATTTGATATTGGTCATCGACAAAGCCTCCCAAGATGTAGTTTATGGTCGGGTTTGGATTTTGATGGGACTAACATCACGGCCGTAATTCTCGTCTCGTTGGTGGCTCCATGGGCTTGCTCCTGGTCAACTCCCCACACATACCTTCAGGTGCCCCGCTTGATTAGTCTTTCCTCACCAGAACTTCCTGCTTCTACACTCGTTGGTCTCGCGGCCTATGATCTCTGGCGATAACGCAATCAATAATGCATAAAGCCCCAGATCCATTCGATCGTGCGCCACTTGAAATCTGGCAAGTAGTGAATGAGGGGCTGTAGCCTCTCGTATGAGATGTTTAGGGGGCGAACTACTGGGCTCCTCTTTTCTCATGAGATTGATAAAAGGATCGAAGCTTCTGCTTACTTCCTCACCTTCCCCAGACTTGGGACTGCTTCTCTTCCCCACCTAAGCTTGAGTTGTTATCACCACGGCTGTAATCATGAAAATTTGTGTTGATGCGTGGATATTGTCTTCCAACGTTGAGTAACTATGTGCCCGCCTGTATAACTCTTTCATGGTCATCGGAGGGTCTAAAGACAGTGAGTGGAAGAAAGGAGTGGATGGTCCGAAGCTTCTCCTGAAGTTCTGAAGGATTACATCCATGCTATAAGCCTCTACCTGTTGGACGGCTTTCCCGAACCTCCTTGTGAAGTCTCATATGGATTCCTTTTCCTGCTTTAGAATAGTCTGTAAAGAGCTAATATTCCTCTTCTGTCATACTGAACAAAGATATTGAGAGATGAATGCAGCCCAAAGCTCATTGAACGAGTTTATTGAATTACGTGGGAGCTTGTGGAACCAGGCTAGTGCAGACCCTCCCAGACTTGATGGGAATACTCTACACGATAAATGGTTATTGTCGGCGTTCAACATCATTGCCTAATTGTAGTGGAGCATGTGATCACAGTGGTCAGCTGAGCTATCGAACGTGGTGAAAGCTGGAATGCAAAACCCACGGGGCGGCTCATAATCAAGGATGTGTTGCCTTAGGGGTGAAAAGAGCATGTCATCGGGTCTCTGAATGAGGGTCGAAGACGATACGTAGAAGGTTGGCGCTGTACCAAAGGCAGGATACGCTGGCGACAATGGTGGCATTATGCATGAGGGTAGCACCGACAGGTTCTTTGGGGATTGGCCTTGTTGGTACTGTCTTCCGCCTACTTCTTTCCTTGCCTTGTGAGATGCACCATCAATAAATAAGCCATCAAGGCGTGGTGAGGCGGCTGCTCTCTTTGCGCACCTAGGATGGGAGTCGCGACAAGGATATTTCCACGCCACTAAAATGGTTGAACGCCAGCATCGTCTTTCGCCCTCTCGGTCAGCGCAAGCCATCGGCAGCAGGCGTATCGCCATAGTGTCTCTGCAGAGCTTTCGCGGTTTCTTTTTCTGGATGGATCCAAAATGTCATCTTGAAACAAGCTTTTCCGCCCCAATCCTCTGCGGCCCTTCATCTCAACTCACTAGCCTTCTTGTAACTCCATACCCAGCCTTTCTGAACTGATTGATCGTTTGATTTCATAACACACCCATAGTTTCACTAGAGTCCCCACAACGCTTCAGAATCCAAAACTTAGTCTTCTGATGGTAATTGTTCCGGTAAGTTTCTGATAAGAACTCGCTCCGTTATATTGAAAACTGTCGAACGTGGTCAGCAAGTCATGATCACGGCCTCTTCTCTTGAACGACTGATGCTTTGTTTGATCATATCTCGACTCTCTCGTAGAGATCAAGTCTTTTCTCTACTTGAGCTCGTAGACATCGTTTTCACGTTGTAGGTGCTTAGCGCAGATTCCCGTACCTCATTTGCCTCTCGCTTGATCTTCCCTGCTTTTCTCCATATCTTGACGCCAATGAAGAAATTGATCTTCAGGTAACTGGATCACTGGGTTGCTAGTCATTGCCTCGAAGATCAGACGAAGGTGTGGGAATGGGAATCGCCAGAGCTATTGGTGGCGAAGGGCTATTAGAAAGTCGTTGGAGCCAAGCTCTTACACGTCATCGATGAGACTTTTTATTCGATTCCCACAGACGGCGCCAATTATCAATACCTGGTTCGTCTGATCTTCGGTGTGCCAGTCGGCTCTTCGATGCTTAAGTTAGCAAAATGATGGAGAAGATGAAGAAGAAAGTCAGTGTAGATGGAATTGCCTACCTTTCCCTCGTGGGGAGTTTTTGTTTTATTCTTGAATTTCTCTTTGATTCTTGGAAAGATAATCTTGTGATTTTGGCAATAGAATCTCTCATTCCTTATCGAAACCACCTCCTTTGGATTTTGAGAGATAATATCATGAATCCTATGATAAAATTTGTCTTTCCTTATCAAAGATCACCCTCTCTTATTTAGATTATGGTTTTGATCAGCATCAATGCAAAGAGAACCTGAGCAAACATCCTATGTTGCAGGTGGGATTCGCCGACTGTAGGACCCAGATTCTCGGGATGGGACGTAGGTCTTTCTCGTCTGAATAGTTCCTGTATTGTTTTGCGGTAACAGACTATTTTGGGCCATATTGGGGTTTGAATTAGGCAATGGGCCCTTGAGGATGCTTGGCCTTTTGAGTAGTGGGTTTTAGGCCCAAAAGTCGTGGTACTCACAGTAAGAATTGATTACTTCACTTGACTTCAATTCATTTTCATAGCAAAGAGTCGTTTTCTTGATATGTCATTCCATAATGTTTTCTTGTTACTTGACAATTTTGTTTCATCATTGTCTTTCCACTTAGGGTTTTCAAGAACTCGATGAGAGTCTTCTTCAAGAAAGCTCATATGCACCACATCAGAACACCTTATTTCTGGTATGTCCCAAAAATCCACTCTTAAAAATGATTTTATTCCTAGCCTTTCAAACTGTTCACAATAAGCACAAAGGTCTCGCTTGCCACACCTTCCTCCTCCTCAAGATTCTTTACCTCCACTATGTATTACCAGTAATCTATGGGATCAATGCTTTTCATTTCAGTATGTAATACCTTGCATTAATATATTTGGTGCTATCATGAAAAATGTAACAATATAATTTACATTAAAACCAAGTTGTTCCTCAAAATCTTTAGGCCAAATAGCTTCTTTTTCTAGTTTTGTCAATGTCATTAGTGTGTGTTTAGTTATGTGTGTTTCAAATGGCGTGTGCATGCATTCTCGCGTCTATAACATTTGGTTACACCGTCTATGCTCTCATCATGCTGCCGCTTGTTTCATTTTCTGCTATATTTTATATCCACATTACTTATTACATTTAGATAGGATCACTGACCGCGGCCATAACCTCCTTATCTTATACGGAAGTATCATGAAAATGGTCTGCATCAACATTAGATATTTTGATTCCTTTCAACTTATACTGAATGAAATCGTTTGGGCTTGTGTTGACGGTGTATTCAAAATTTTATCCTTCATTATGTATTCTTATTCCTAAAAATATAATGTCCTGCTTTATTTTTATTTTTTCTTTGATAAATGATGAATTTACCTTCACAGTGTATTTGACCCTTTGATATCAGTGAAAAGTTTCACTATAGTACCTTTTTTTTCGTTTTTGACTAGCTGAATTTTGACTTGATGCACTCTGAGATCATGAAATAGTTGAATCACGTGAAAATCTGATTTTTATTTTTATTTTTTATAATTAACTAATTAATAAATTATTTATTTTTTTACCTATATGAAAATGTACATGAGTTGGGCTTGAGATTCATAGCAAAGGCAGCTTGGGATGAAAGGATCACCATAATTAAGGTGGGACAGGCAAAATAAGATGTAGTCAACGAGACCTACCTCAAGTAGTTAAGAGCTAGGGTAGACAAAGGAGTTTAGGGTTCGAGTAAAAAAAAAATGCGGCCATTCATGAATCTCAAAAGAGACGGTCAGGATGAGGACTGTAAGAAATATAAAACACAGGAAGCAACTAGAAAGTAGAGATGATTTTCTAAACCGAACTGCATCATTCAATCCTCACAACTGAACAACAATTACAACCTTTTAAATACTAAAAAAAATATCCTAAAATTTATCAATCAACACCAACACTAACGTGTCCTTTGATTTTATTTGCCTAATCAAAGGCACTAGTTCCTATTACAGAAAGATAACATCAGTTTAATGAATGGAAAGTTGAAACTAACTAGATTTTTCAGCAAAGACTAATTCAGCAACTTCTAACCTCTCGGATATGACAGCAAGTTTCAATAATTTGCGACAAGGATATCCAACATTCTTGACCAGCTTATGAATTGGTCACAAAGTCTTTTTATATATATAGGATTAATGAACCAGTGATCATATTAAAGTCTTCAGCTCAAAACAAGTATAAATTCCTAACCAATACACCCTTTAATACACTTCCAAGTTACTCAAAATTCTTAGTTTGGCCTTCGATTTGCAAAATTGTTTCACGCTGAGAAAGCTGGGAAGAGGTGCGACACAAACAATAGCATGAATCCAGTCAAAGTCCAGCATAGGCTCCTGGACATTATTGAAAATGCCATATTCGAGTGTATAGAAGAATTATTTAACTATTTTGGGTCCCATTGCATGTACTCTATAAGAATATTATAAGCTCCACTTGTAATTTCGAAGGTACGGTATAGTGCATCGGCTGTGCCAAGATTCAAACAGACGCGTTTACAACACGAAACAAGAATGCTGAGTACTATAGCTGTGAGTGCCAGAGCACTAATCGATGCTCGCTTACATTAAAACAAAAGTGCCGTCGCACTAGACAAGAGTGCCAAAGCACTAAACAGACGTACCTATTCATTCACTATCCGTCTTGGCTGTGCCAACAATTATAATGCTGCTTTCCAGCCTTTTATATTAGTATTTATAAGATTCGCTTAGGCTTCTATAAAATGTAGTGCCAAATAAAAGTAAAAGAAGAGGCAAGAACAAAGTCCTGGCTAAAAGACAAGCTTGTTGAAGCATGGTTCAAGATAGTTATAGACAGGCCATAACATGTGTCCTGTGTCTCGCTTAGGCTAATAGACCCTCACCTAGCGAAGAGTCACTAGGCAGCACCTTCGCCAGGCGCAGAGGGGCTTGGTCTCAGAAATGGAGGCATTTTGCCTCTATTCCATCGGAAATTTCCAACCAAATTAAACAAACCATAAAACCCAACTCAAACCAACCCGAAACACATTTATGGAAGAGTTAGGGTTTTCCTAACACAAACATAGACAAGGAATGAGTTAGGATAGTTTCCTAACCTTGATTTTCTTGAACTTCAACTTAGCTTCCCTTTTCCTTCCCTTTCTTCTTCGTTTTTACATGAACAAGTAAAGCCCTAACCAAGTGGAGATAAATCACCAAGAATGATTTCTTCTTCTCCCTAAACCGTATGCCATAGCCCTCTCTTAGCCAAAATGGTGAGAATCTTTATCCTAAAAGACAAGTGTTTGTCTTATGGATTTGGCTCACATTTTTCCCTTTGCATTTTAGTCCTCCACTTTCATTCTATTTGCAAGTCAACTTATTAATATCCGATGTTAACATATAATCTTCTTTTATCTTATGTCCTTTGAGTCCTAATTTTATAATTACCATTTTACCTTTTTTCACACTTACACTTAAACTTCAAAAAAAAAAAAAAAAAAATACTGATTTGACTTCTATTATACCCTAAACATGTCATAAAACTACTAGGGTATAATTTGGGGTGTTACATAAGATGCTTCCCTAAGATCCTTTATATCAAAATGGTTAAACAATAACTACTTTGTCTCAACCAACAAGTCAGTATCATTGGCTGCAAGAATATGTATTTGCTCCCACTGACCTTCATATATATGCATTGATCGACGATGTTGTCCTTAAAACCATTGGCGGTGACAAGTTCATCAAACTTGAGATACCACCGCTAGAAGCCTCGTTTTAAACCATAAGTGGATTTATGGAGCTACAAACCATGTTTCTTCCTTTAACAAAGTTCCTCAAAGCCAATAGATTGAGACATGAAAACATCCGCAATTAAGTCTCCATTCAAGAAAGTTATCCTCACATCCATCTTATGTAACTCCAAATTGAAATGAGCCACTATAGCCATAATAATTTGTGGAGAGTCTTTAGTTGACATGGGAGAGAAGGTTTACTTAAAAGCAACACCTTCTCGTTGACTATAACCCTTAGCCACTAATCTTGCTTTATATCTCTCTACCTGTCCCTTGGCATCGTGCTTGGTCTTGAACACCCATTTGCACCCAATAGGTTTGCAACCATCTGGAAAATCTACCAAGCTCCACACTTTATTCTATAACATAGAAGTCATCTTATCTTTCATTGCATCGATCCAGAAGTTGGATTAAGGACTAACAATGGCCTCTTTGTAGATAGTCAGATATGATACATCACCCACATCATGTACCCATGTTCCTCGCAAGTAGACAATGGTAATCACTATAAATTATGGGTTTATGTGAGTTTTCTTCTTGATTCTCTTAGCATATCCATGACTACATTTGGGGCTACTAGATCTTCATCTGGAGCTACTGGATCTACATCCTCAATTGGTTCATTATCGTGGAGTGGCTAATGATGCCGGCCAACAATAGGGCTAGAGGATTGGCGGAAGCCACAGATGTTATCAAAACCATGCTCTTGAACACAATTTCTCTTTTCCATTAGCTTGTATCAGTATCATCCTCAAAATAGATAGCTTGATCTGACTCAATCACTCAGGGAAAATGGCAATTAAACCCGATTTCTGATCCCACACAATAACCAACGAAGTACCAACTTATGGTTTTTAGATCAAGTTTCTTGGATTGCGAGTTATATAGTCTCACTTCCACCTTACAACCCCAAACTTGGAATTGACAGAGTCTAGGCTTCTTCTGTGACCATAGCTCATATGGAGTCTTAGGAACAAACTTATTAGGCACTTGGTTCAAAATATAAGCTGTAGCTAAAGCATCACCCCCTACAAGAACCTTGGGCAGCGAGGAATTAAATAAGCACATCGCACCATATCAAGAACTATGCGATTCCTCCTCTCCACAATCCTATTCTGTTGAGGAGTACCAAACATTGTATACTGAGAATCAATGCCACATACCTGAACATACTTCATAAATGGTCCAGGGTTGCGTCTCGTCTCATCATATCTACCATAATACTCACCAATGAGTTAGACTTCTCACAAATGGGCTCGACAAAACCATAATGGGAATAATCATCAATGAATGTGATGAAATATGTATGGCTACCCATAGTTGGAGTGAATAGCCCACAAATATCTATATGAATAACCCCAAGCAACTCGGTGCATATGTTAACCTTGGCATTCCTAACCTTGGTGGTCAGTTTACCCTTGATGCAATCTAACGAGGTATTAAAATATGAGAAATCAAGATTCGGAAGAATCCCATCCTTAATTAATCTCTCGATTATATGTCTATAAATATGACCCAAATGCTTGTGCCAAAGAGTAGAAGACTTTTCTTTCAATCTCAAACGTTCGGAGCTACTAGTAGTATTAACAATAAGGGTAGCAGAAATAGAAGACAAAGCAGACAATTCTAATATGTAAAGACTCTCACTAAGTAGTCTAGTGCCAATCATGAATCTTGGTATAATTCAACTTTACCAGTTCCAAAAAGAAAACTATCTCCAAGTATATCCAAAATAGGTACTCGGAGCATCATATTTCTCTTGATCGAGGGTATGTACGCCTACACTGCAATTCCCAAAGCTGTGACTAAGCCGCCCCAACAACTCTTAGGAAAATCAAGTCGACTCGCATCGCCTCCATGTACACGCATCGCCTCCAAACTAGTTGGACTTCTTATGCTTATCATCGCTTGCATAGAATTGAAAGTGTGAATGGTAGCACCACTATCTAACCACCAAGTATCAGATGACACATCAATGATATTGGATTCAAAACAAACATTCACCTAATGATTATTAGATAGCTCATTTTTTTCATTCTTTGAAAACTTTGTATATTTTTTGCTAATAGCATATAAGAGCTCTTTTGCATTCTCAATCTTGGGAATGCTTGCATAAATGGAATCCTCCATATGATTCCCCATGATCATCAATCAACAACTATTAGAATACTCCCAATCTTCATTGGACTTTTTCTCCTTTGTAGAACTCTCAACTGTGGGTTTTGGAGGAGCTTTAACTTTCAAGGCCATGCTGAGTTTCATAATTGTCAAATTCATCATGAGAGATTTAACCCATTGCTGGTAATCAGTCCTATTAAGTTTCGTGATGACAAAGAACTAAGGAAAGCTCAAAGCTAAAGAATAAACAAGAGAGCAATGTAAAAAACACATATAAAATAAAGACATGCAAATTGCTCCATTCTCGGGCTTACCAAATGACCCACAAAAGTGGTCACCAAATGCTATAGTTTATATAACACAAAAAAATTCATACACAGGTAAGAGAAATTTACCAGCCGTCACAACCAAATGCATCAATTTCCCACCGATAGGATAGTAAAATTGTGAGGTTCATAACACTTAGTAAAATCTCTTCACTTAACTAAGTATCCTACCAAATAATCAAGTCATCGATATGACAACTTCAATATTCGTATGGATCTTAGAAAAATTGATGCGCAAGGCGGAAGAATTATAGTTGCAACATCAATTCCAGAAAATATCCGACATGCTTAGACTCGCGAGAGGCAAGTTCTTAAAGATTCAATATTTCTCAATTTTACCCAAGTTAATAAGCATTTAATATTATCCACAATAGGATGATATAAATAATTACAAATAGTATTAACATAAATTGCTTAAGCAATTTAAGAAAAAAAAAACTAGTGAAAAGATTGCAAAATTAGGTAAAAATTTGAATTTTATTTTTATTTTTTTTATTTTTTGTTGTTCCTACCATTACAAAATCCTCAGAAGTTGGAAGACTAGAGAAACAGAATATTGTGAATGCAGTATCTGATGGTAAATCTGAAAGATCAATTTGCTTTCTTGTAGAGGGATTAAAGAAAAAATACTTGTTTTTCTTTAGCAAACTTTCCTCCCATAATCAGCAACCACCCATGTTTAGAATATAATATTTTTCTTTGTTTAACAATTCTAGAATATCTATATAATGTGTGGTCTCATTACTGAAAGAAATTATATCTACCTCTCTTTGATGACATTAATAAAGGAGATTCAAACCTTGAATAATCTATGGGAGACGACAATTTCAGACGGAGATAAGGTGCGGCTTTCCATGATTTACGTACGAGATAAAAAATATATTAATATCTTTCAGTAACGAGACATGACCGTATCAAACTTAAAAGCTCCATCGGTAAATTTGACCAGAAACTATGAGATTCTTCTTCATCAAAAACTTTAACCATGCTCTTTTATTTGTATAATCAAATTTTGACAGATTTTTTGTTTGTATAATCAAGGGTATTTATTCAACCCAAAAACAATTGATCAATAATCAAAAGACACAAAAAATACATTACAAAATAATAATTTTATGGAATAAAGAAGCATATAAATTCATAGTGTGTAGAAAACATACCCGATATGTATCCTGACCATTGGTCGCAATCAATCAAGAAGATGAGACAAAGTTAAAACGTAGAAATGGCATTCGCTATTTCTTATTCAAAGGTTTCCTACCAAATCCTTATAGTAAAATTATAGGACCTCATTTACTTATATATATGGGGAAGCATAAGGGGAACAATTGGACTTTGGTCCAATGGGCTTATCAAAGCAAGAGATAAGATAAAATCATGGATCTATAACTAATTAATATTAAACCATCTCATATATAACTCATAATTAACATACACAATAGTACAATTAAAATTATAATATGATTCTGCTTAGTCCATAATAAATAAATTAATCTAACTATTAACCATGGCAGATTTGATCTGCGTTCCATGCTTTTTTCGGTATTAATTCAAAGAACCTGAAACACGTTTATTTCCCTTTATATGGATCCAGGCCTTTTCTCAAAACTTTTTTCCGATCTGCATAGCCAATTTCTGTTCATTTATATTGATTACCAGTCTAGTTAAACAATACTCAAATCCCATTACAATGATCTCTTGTCTCAAAGAAATGCTTAGAACGTAAATCAACATCAGTGCCACAAACAGAAACTCAGCTATTATAGTATGATTCCGAAAATGCAATATTCTTTTCCTCATTCATTTTTAATGGTTACAACTCAATTTCACAAACTCTCTAATGTTTAGATAATAAAACATGCAAGGCAACTGGAGAGCAGCATGCATGGCACTTATTTCATACAAGGAAATTAAACAAACTGCGTTACAACTGAACTATATTAATTGGCAGATTCCTTTCCGATACTTCATGGTAACTAAACTTTACGGTTTCCGGTTCCTCAACGGTTGTATAGGTATTAATTCCTGGAATGTCATCCTCATGCAAACGCTTAAATACCCATGGCTAAATGCTTGGAAACATAATCTGCATCTTGAACTGAACTATGCCCAAGTCCAAGAAGATGCCCTATTTCATGCACGGCCACCGTCTCCAAGTCAAATGCATTAGGAACTGCACCTATTGCCCATGTTTCATCGAAATCATAATGAAATCTTCCATCCGTTGGGGCAAAAGCATGAGCTACGGTTCCACCAGGGCCATCAAATGGTGCACCGTCTCCATGATTACGCCTCATGTCTCAATTGTCAGGTCGGCGCTTCCCTGATCTTGAGTTTCCGAGAATGTGAAGTGTGTTGAAGAAGCCCATTACCGAATGCGGTTGACACTGGCCCTGGCCTCACTTGTAAATGAGAGAAACGCATAGGTGAGATGAGTCTGGCTGGCCATCTTGAGATCCCGGAAGAAGGAATGAATATCACCGTGTGGGAGGGATCCATGGCCATGATGGTGATGCCTTTTTTTGCCTGGGAACATCCAGCGAAAGGTTGACGATGTCTGCTACACCACAAAGGAGTTTTCTCACCATCTCGGCCACCGTTTCGAAATCCAGACTTCCAGTGCCTTGCATGGTAATTGGTCTGTAGTTTGATGGCGGACTCTACAAGATCATCAAAATCATCATCGTGGGTATGGTTTTGTTTTTGCATGGCTGTAGCTCAAGTAACCAAACTGTTGAGGTATTTCTGAGCTTAGACGCCTTTACTTTGTCTCCTTTGTGACATCCTTGGAGATCCTTTTATAAACTCAAATTCTGATGGTTTTTCACGCTGATGAGGGTGGATATTTTGCATGGGACTTGAGAGCAGGAAACAGGACGAGGCATAGAATACATTAATGACAATACAGAAAAAAGTTTAGGTGCCATAACTACTGAATGCAGGGGTACAAGAGAAAGGCACTCTTTGTGTTTTGCACATTCTCTCAGGCCAATTTATAGACACTGGTGAATGAATTAGAGTCATCGAGTCAATTCTTAGGAATATAGGGTTTCAGGATATCCCGATATACGTGTTAATTCTTGCCAATTCCACACGTAGAAATCAAAGACACTCTTGCGATGGTAGAGAGACCAAGCATAGACATTGTTATTGTGTATGCCCGCCTAGTCATAAGCAGCATAGTTGACGGGTCATGACTCATAACGGAGTCTTCTCTTCTCTTTACTTAATCTTGGGAGTTCCCTTTGAATCATATGATCATATGACTTCGCGTGTAATTTGAGTTTGGAGTCATACGTAGAATCAAGTAGAAGTCTAACATGCCTTGGAGGCCAGGCTCAAGTGATAAAAGGGGAGGATGGTTTAAGGGAGGTCCTGGACTCAAGTAGAAGTCTAACATGTTAATTTGGGTTTTCATTAATGAATTAATTGAATCTTTACCCTTGTCATAATATGAATTAGAATATTCCAATTAACATATGCCATTGTAATGAATTTATTATCAGGACTGTGAGGAACCGGTCTTATAAAATTGCATAATTAATATAACATATATGCTATTATGCATCATGTCATCTTATGGTATTATTCCTCGTGAAGACACTGCAGTAATCTAAAAGAGATGTCACCGGGTAAAATGCATCAGAACTGAAGTTTTCGACCGCATTTGAAATTCTCAACGGTTGTGTAAAATTTTATTTCTTGAACGACGTCATGTGCATCAGCAAACACAGCACTTTACTATAATCATGTTTCATAGACAAATGTATTCGTGAGAGAGCCTTACTATCATCCTAAGACCAAAAGTAGTAAATTTAGGTATATGCTGGGACTACTTTATTTGCGTGTCTTTGAATAATAATAATTAATACATGGTATTGTACCAAATGGGTGTCTCAGAATCGTGAAAGCGGTACCAGGATCGACCTTGCCATTATATTGTCAAAAAAGAGGAAGAATCGGGAATCTCCACAGAATGCATGAAGTATGCTGTAGAAGGAAACCCAGCCTATACAAAAAAGAGAATGGTTGCACAAAAAACCTACTACCCCAAAAAACAATCTTAGAGAATGTACAAAAGAATTCTAACAAAAGAATCCTCTCTCAAATCTAAAAGTCCAGCCCAAATAGAGAACGAGCTAATGAAAGAGTTCTTTAAATTAGTATAGAGAAAGGTAAATCTTCAAAGACTATCCGGTTTTTCTCCTTCCAAATAGACCAGATGAGGCAAAGAGGCTCTGCATTCCACAACTTTTTTAGCCTTTTCTATATAAGAAAGTGAGGCCATTCTAAACGAAGGTCCTTAATTAACAGCAAAAGGGCAGACCCAAACAAAACTTAGGACATAAATGAGGCCCTCCTAGAGTCCCCAAACCAAGTAGTGGCAAAGAAGTAGTGTATGGTTAAGGTTTCTTTCTAGCTTCATGGTAATGGCAAGTACCATAACCAATTAAATCGTTTCCATAACAGTTTCTGCGGCGCGCTGTTATGTTTCATTCACCTTCCAAGAGGTAACATTTAACCGAATAGCAAGCTGTTTGAATCTCCTTCCGTAAAAGCATGTCCTTTCCATTTGGTGAGTTCTAATGCTTATTAATCAAATTCACTCCCTAATCTCCTGGGGCCATATTAATCGGTTTGTTGAACCTGCCAATTGCCCAACCTCTTTATTATCTCAAACATCAGCCACTTTTACCCATTTTGTTTTAGCTTGACATGAACAAAGTAGAAATATATGGACAAAGTGTATTTTCCCCTCACCAAGGATCCTCCCAAAATTTGACTCTAATTCCATCCCCAAGAAAGTAAAAATACAAAATAACTGAATAAACAATCTTTGTCGATATCTTTCCAAGGGCCCAACCCAGAATTTCCCATAAAAGTTTTAGTAAACCAACCACCATCCTCCACCAAATATTTAATTATGATCTCATCTTTCCAAATGGTGCTCTCCTCCTCAGCAAACCTCCAAACCCACTTTCCCAAGAGGGCTTTATTTATTAGGAGAGATCCCTAACACCCAGCCCCCCTCTTTCCTTCCTTGAGCAAATTGTTTTTCAATTCACCAAATGAAACTTCTTGTCAAGGGTGCCTCTTCCCCAAAGAAAGTCTCTTTGAATTTTCTCCAACCTATTTTTGACTCCCTTAGGTAAGCGGAAAAGAGACATAATGTAGATCAGGAGGTTGGAAAGGGTGTTTTTTAAGATAATTAATCTTCCTCCTTTGAAGATATACTATCTCTTCCAATTTGCTAACTTTCTCCTAAATCTTTATTCCACTCTGTCCCAAATTGAATTAGAGATGCACCTCTTTCCCTAATGAAGGCCTAAGTAAGTTGTTGGGAGGTTCCCCTTATTACATCTCAGTTCAAGGGCTAGAGAATCTAAATCCTCCACACACCCTACTAGCATAACAGAACTCTTCTCTAGATTAACATTCAGCCCTAAAATTGCCTCAAACCATAAAATAATTCAGCTTAAATAAGCCATCTTATCCCTTGAGTCCTTGCAAAAAACCAAAGTGTCATATGCAAACAATAAATGATTTATCTTCCTCTCTTCCCCACTTATATTCACAAACTTATGGCCTAACAAGAAACCTTCTGAAGTTACTTTCTCCATTGGAATTGAAAATACTTCCATACCAATGACAAAGAGATACAGGGACAAAGGATCACATTGCCTTAACCCCCTTGAGTTTTTGATAAAACCACTAAGGCTTCCATTAACCAGGATAGAAAAAGTAGTGGTTACACATGTTTTATCCAAACACCCATTTCGGCCTAAAACCTATCTTTTGTAGCACCCCAAACAGGAACTTCCAATTTATGATCATATGTTTTTCAATGTCCAATTTTTGTAGGAGAATTCTCTTCCTCTTCACCATGAAATCAATTACCTCATTAGCTATTAAGGAAGCATCAAAGATTTGCCTACCCCCCTACAAAAGCGTTATGAGCTTTATTGACTAGGCTGTTCATCACCTTCTTTAGTCTATTTGTATGACTTTAGCTAAAGTAAACTTATATAAACTTCCCATCAAAATAATAGGGCGGAAGTCCTTGGAGTCCTTTGCCCCTCCCTTTTTAGGAATCATGACTATAAACGTTGTATTCAGACACCTAACAAACTTCCCAGTTACATGGAATTCTCGAAACATTCTCATTACATCCTCCTTGACTATATTCCAACCGAATTGCCAAAACACTAAGGTGATCGAGGCTTATCTCGCACTAGGAGCCTTGTCTCCATTTAGATCACCCAAAGAATGGTGCACTTTTCCACAGCAACCCATACCTCGCAGCCTTCATCCTCACTGTCCTGAAACCAACCCATCAAAATTTGCTCTCCAATATCCCTTATATGTGAGCAAGTCTTTGAAAGCATTCACAATGTTCTGTCTCAAGGCTCTTTTCTATGTGGTCCATATACCATTTATTTTTAGCTTTCGGATTTGGTTCTACCTCTTATGGAAATTGGCCATCATATGGAAAAACTCTGAGTTTTTTTCCCATTATTTCATTTAATTTCCCTCAATTTTTGCTTATAGGATATCTCTTCCAGAATAGCTAATTTTTGAACTTTCTAGAGCCGCCACTTTAAATTCTCCATCCTCAGAAAGACTTCTGTGAGTTTCAATTTTGTCTTAATGGGTCACCTTCTCCAGGGCTTCCTTTTTTTTTCTCCTCCACTCTACCAAAAACATCTTTGTTCCAGCTCATGAGCCTAATTTTTGAAGCTTTGATCCTTTCCATCATAATATAGTTATTTAAACTAGAGACCTTGACACTACTGATTTAGTCCTGATCAAGTCCTCTTAAGCTACGCCAACAACATATTCTCGAACCTGAATGGCATTAACCCACCCACCATATCCCCTCCCCTTTCTAACATCACTGGGGAGTGGTCAGAAGTTGGTATGGGTAGTAGGCTTTGGGTCACACCTCCAAAAAATAAGTCCCACCCATCAGTGACTAGGAACCTATCTAGCCTTGCCATTCTTTAATTGTTCAAGCCCCTTGACCAAGTGAAGCGTCCCCGAAAGGGATGTCCTTGAACTCTAGCTCATCAATAAATCTGAGAGAAAATCTTCTCATTCCTTCCTTCTCTATTCTTTCCTCAGGGAACTGAATTATGTTGAAGTCCCCCTATGACCCAAGGTTCACCCCATAGGTCCTTTATCGCACCCAACTCCTCCCATAACAAATCCATGTTTCTTCACCTGGTGATAATGATTTCTTCACCTCAAGACAATTCTATAAATTGGCCTCCACAGAATCAGCAAATGCAAAATCCAGCTCCTGCTCATTATTGGAACCTAAACCTTCTCCTCTGTTCTCATTGATTCTTCTCTCTTCTCTTCCTTCCTATTTCATTTCATGAGACATTGTCACCCTCAGCATCTGGTGATCAAAAGCCAACACAATTTGGGTTCATCAAGGATCTACAGGGGTCCACTAAAGGAGACAAAGCAAATATGCATGCGGATGACATTGAAGGAATTAAAGCTTTATACAAAGCTTAATGATTTATCAACATGGAACTTCATATTATATAATATAGTATATATGGGGTATGTACTAGTCCCATGTGAATAAAATAAGTAGCTATGCAGAGGGCTCTCTTAGAAATGCTGGTCTTCATGCTGAAGGTCTTATTATAATCCATCGACCAATTTCTGAACTAGCTAGAAAGATGATCCCTAAATAAAATACGCTGTGATTTTTTTTTTTAAATGTTACCTTGCATGTGTTGACTATGTGCAGTGATGATGTAATATTAAGAACACATGCAAGGCCAAATACACTAGTCTTTCCATTAAATAAATTATACTCTTTATATACATTGTGATCCTTATATTCTTCATATTTCAAGCAATAATTTCGGTTTTTTTTTATTAAAAAAGAAAATAATACAAATATGATTGGATAATAAAAGAATTGTGTACAAGTCATGAAAATGAAGTCTACATCAACATTAGATATATTTGATTCCTAGGCTTGTTTTCACGGTGTATTCGTAATTTTATCCTTCATTATGCATTCTTATCCTGGAAATTATATATAAATTTGAATTAGTTTTATCGTATTTCACATAGAAATTGAGTTCCTTGTTATGTTGGTGGGGATCGAACTATTATATCAGCTTCAAGACTAAAGGGATAATTCCCTACTTTATTTTATTTTATTTTCTAATAAATGATGAATTTACCTTTAACCCTTTTATGTTTGATATGATCATTTACCAGAATTAACAGGAAAGGGAGAGTTTCACTACATTGTAACAGTATAACCCGTGCGGTGTCATGAAGGACATTTTCTTTGTGTCAGGCGGGTGTATTGGAATTTGGTGGTATCCAGAGAAGGCGCCCGTAAATGATAAATATCTCGCTTCCCATGAGGCATCACCAACTGGGTTCATACGCCGATGTGGGAAGCTATCCTTCGGGAATGCTTTGTTGAGGTCCATGTAGTCCACACATACTCTCCACTTACTGCCCTTCTTTGGAACCACCACCACATTAAAGAAGCCATTCTGGGAAAATTTTATTTCCGATGAAACCTACCTTAAGAAGGTTGTCTACTGTCAATAACCGCGTAACGGTTCGGTGGAAGTGATCTCACTTTCTATCTTACGTACTTAGCCGCATGGACGTATATTCACTTTATGGAAGTTACCACCGTCGATTCGACCATATTTGAGTGACTCAAAGTAACACGTCTGTGTCTTTAATAGCACGCCTTATACCTACTCCCTTTCTTTACTGGATATGAGAGTACTAACGTATGTGAACTTCTTCGCCCAGCCCAAGACCGTTATTTCCATGGGATCCAAAGCCACGGGTTCCTTTCTAGCCTTAATTACGGCACATGTGATTACTATGCTGGGTGTGGATCTGTGAAGATTTTCAAAATTGTTCACCCCTCTTTGCACCTGCATAGACAATTGATAACACTGCCGTGTAGCAAGCTGACTGCTTAAAAGGTCAACCTGCCCAGAGTTACTCAAATAGCTGATCGTTTGATGGTAGGTCGAGGGGATAGCTTTCATCGAGTGCAGCCAAGTCCGCCCCACTATGGAGTTGTAAGGCCCCAAATCTTTGACAATCGAGAACAAAATTTGTTGAGTGACTAGTCCTACTATTACAAGGAGTGCGACATCCCCTAATGTTACTTGTGAAGGCCCCGTTGAAGCCAAAGAGATTCCTCCGCCAAGTCTGGGCCTCTTGAGGAAAGCTTCATCTACTGGAAGGTCAAGGTTGTAATAAATCTACCACACCGCTGTATCCACCGCACTTATGTACATCAAAACCATTAATACAGAGAGTGAGCACTAGCGCATCATAGTGGAGGACAATGTGGATGACGTTCACCTTGGCCTTAATTGTGGCTGCTGTCAATAGTTTCTTTTGTTGGTGCTTTGATTGATACTGCTATCGACACCGCCCAAGATATGGAGTTGATGGTCGGGTCTAGGTTCATGCAGTTATTGCAATCGCTGCAATTCTTTCTACATCTGCTCTTGTTCCACCCTCGTCAATTTCCCTGACATAACTCCTAAGGTGCCCCGCTTTGATCAACTTTTCCACCAAGAACTTTAGACTTCGGCACCTGTCGGTCTCATGTCCATGGTATCTATGGTAGTCGCACCGCAAGGATTTTTTTTCTTTGGGAAGGATTCGTTTGGATCAGGGCAAGCCATTTAAACTCTAGCAAGTCGTGAATGATTGACAATAGCCTCTCATAAGAGACGTCGTGGGGTGAACCACGGGGTTCTTCTTTTGTGATTGGTCATGGGATCGCTTGGTCTCTGTTCGGACCTTCCATGGATTTGGAGGGCTATTTCCCAAACGGATTATTTCTTTGACCGATTGGCTCATAATCATGATAGTCTGCGTTGCTGCAAATATATTGTCCTCCAGCATTGTGTACCTATCATCCCGTCTGTATGATTCTTCCATCATTACTGGTGGGTCTAAGGACAATGACTGGAAGAAAGGAGTAGATGGCACAGAGCTTCTCCTAAAGTTTTAGAGGATTGCATCCATTCTATAAGACTCTATTTTCTGGATGGCTTACCCGAACCTCCTTGTGAAGTCACAGATTGATTCTTCTTCCTGTTTGAGAATGGTTTGTAAGGAGCTGATGTTTCTCTTTTATCGCACCAAGCAGAGATACTGTGATATGAATGCGGCTCATAGCTTGTAGAACAAATTTATTGAGTAGCAAGAGAGCTTATGAAACCAAGCCAACGTCGACCCAGGCAAACTGGTCGGGAATACTTTGTATAACACCCATTGCTACTAGTATCTCGTAGTCATCGCTAGTTAGTACGGGAGCATATGGTCATAGGGACGCTTGAATCCATTGAACGCGGGTGAAAGCTGGAATGGAAAATCCGTGGGGCAACTCGTAATTAAGGATATGTTGCCCTAGAGGTGAAGAGAGCATGTCATCGGGTCTCCGAATTAGGGTTGCTGGCGATCTGTAAAACATTGGCATTGTACCAAAGGAAGGCTGCATGAGCCGTGATTGTGGCAATGCCCGGGGCAACACTGCAGTCTCAGGCTCGACCCGAACGTATTGTCTTCGCTCTCTCCTCTTCCTTGCCTTGTGAGATCTCACCACTAACAAATGCGTTTGAAGGTGGTGAGGCGAAGGCCTTTATGATCCTATCCCTTGTGCTTTCCTTCAGCATTTTTGCTGGTGAGAGATTTAGGATGGAGAGCTACTCCGAGGACAGCTTCATCTTCCTCTCGTGTCGCATCGCCAAGAGGAATGGCCCATTTCCCTTTATTGAGGGCGATCGGTTGAGCATAGCGGCTGCTCTCCCATTCATATTTTCCAGGATCACGACTTTTTTTAATCTGGGCCTCCAACTGGTTCATTCTCACACTGTAAGCACTCGACTTGATCCTGTAACTCTTTCATCCGTCTTGCTTGTTCCTCTTGCTTTCTCTCCATGTCCTGACGCCAATGGAAGAATTGGTGTTTTGGCGATTGGTTCATCAGAATGCTCGTCTTTGCGATTGCCTTGGGCGAATCATACGTAGAATAGAGGATCGACAGAGCTCCGGGTGATGAAGGGCTACTTTACAGCCTTTGAAGCCAAGCTCTTGCAGCCTGTAAATGAGACTTTCTGTTCGATTACCACAGATGGCGCCAATTGTTGTTTACTTGATCGTCTAACCTCCGGGGCATCCGCGGCGTAATGTGAACCTGCAAAAAGGGTGATCCGACGACGGTGGGTCGACCGCCTCTCTGATGATTAAGTCAGCAAAAACACGGAGAGGAAAAAGAAGAGGTTCGTACAATTGGGATTTCATCTCATTGTGGGGATCCTCCTGATTTATAGAGGTGGTTTGGAGAATCCCTCCATTTTCTCCTCTAAAAGAATCTTCCTTCTTTAGAATGAACCCTTTTCCTTATCAAAGACCGATATTGTGGATTAATTTTCCAAGAAGTAAGGATGGAAGCTAGGAAATTAGGGATAAATACTACAGATTCGCTTTTATCCATTCTGGCCCATAGCTAACTTTCCATAAGCTGAGGATGGCTTACTGGGGACTTGGAATCCTAGATAGGGCTACTCGAGGCTTAATTTTGGGAGAATACTGACTTTCACAGACGGGCATTCTGGTTTCCTTCAGAAGTGCCTACCAGCTTTGATATGGGAAGGTGGGCTCAGCCTCTTCACATTATGGGCCAAGTTTTATCATGGACTATGGGTCTGCCTGGCTCTTTCGAGTAATGGGCTTAAGACCCATGGTACTCATAGACATAACGATTAGTTTTCACTGGAGAGATCATGGAGATGGGTCTCCATTTGACTCGCCGTGGTGGAGTCATATAGTTCATGCCTCCACTCCACACGGCTAAGGCTCTACGATGCATGTCTGTGAGCGGGTGTAGTTCAGGCATTTGACTTGAGATCGCTGTTCTGCATGAAATTGGTCATCTTCTGACTAGTCATAGTGAAAGAGAGGGATGCTATCATGTTTGCAGACAAGGAAGGACCAAGGGTTTGTACGGAGATTACATTCGAGGAATTAAAGCTCCAGATAATAGGAACTAAGAATGGAAATTACTTCTCATAAGGAAGGATCAAGGGTTTGTATGGAGATGATATTCGAGAATTAAAGCTCAAGAAAACAGAAATCTAAGAATGGAAACTTAACTACTATTGAGAAATCTACATATTTTATATATATGACGCAGTTTTGTTTTCTTAAGATACATGCCATAAGCTTACTTATTTCAAGATATTTTTGCAAATATTGAATTTTAATATTACTCACAAATCTACTCATCGATATATATATATATATATATATATATATATATATATATATATATATATATATATATATATAAATTTGTATTTTCAGAATGATGCAATGATATTAAGAGTTTTGCTGATTAGGAACCAATTTCACCAATTAATTGAGAATTTCATCCATGAAGATTATATACATACATGTGACCCAGAATTTTTTTGCAATTGAGACTGATTCTGGCTTATGTACCATCATTAAGTAATTTTATTGAAAATCATCTACAATATACCATTTTGTTGTGTTATATGGATGTCCTCTTCAGCTCAACTCCATTGAAAATGACATCTGTTTCAGTACAAATATCCTTTCAAAGTAATACATCTACATAAACTATCTTCCATGTTGTCATTAATCATACTCCTCTTCCTCTTTCAGATGTTACCTATCTCATCTCAAGCTCACCAAATGATGAAATCGCATCACCATCCGGGTTATATATCGAGGATCTTCGTGCACGCCACATGACAAAGTAGAAGGCATCCATAAGTTAAGCAATACCTTGATCGAACAGCTTTGAGTACTTTGATGAGCTATATATATAGCCATTAATCCAACGACTAAACACATTGTTGTATTGAATAATCATAATTAACACCAATGTTTTGTTTTTCTTTAAAATTAAAGGTCCCTCTTCCTTCCGGATATTGGAAGAGTGAAGCGACCCTTGAGGCCGAGGGCTCCAAAGGGAACAGACCTAACATTTGGAAATTATTAACTTGGAATCTGGTCACTAAATATATAGAAGGAAAACCTCACTAAGTACCTGCTCATTAATTCAAAGAATTTTTTCTCATAAACCAAATCTTAAGTTACTCAAAATTCTTAATTTAGCTGGAAAATTGTTTAGTCACGCTGAGAAAGTTAAAAAGGTGCGATATATTACTAACAGCACCAGTCAAAAGTCCTCCCACATGTAGGCTCCTAAACATTCTAGAAATTGCCATATACAAGTCAATAGAAGAATAGAAAGTCAAAAACTTTTGGGTCCCATTAAAGACTTGATTTCCATAGCAATGAAGTGTTTACACCTTAGTTTCTAGGAATTTCTGTTAAGGCTTAGGGAAGAAATTGGAGATCACTAAAGGGGTATAGGTAAACACCAATTCCATGAATTAGAGGATTCAATGGGAACTTAAGACCAGACCCCGCATACAAGAGAAGACTCCGTCCCACACTCGAAACAAAGTCATTATACCTCTCGTTTGGCGTGAGTCATCATGCGCTTCATAGCTAGGATATTACATCGGTCAATCCATCTAAGAGTCTTTTATAAATATATCAGAAATGGGAAACATATGAGGCATAGCCCCAAATCCTTCCTATACATGGGGCACCTTTCTACGGCACCATCCGGGGTTCAAGCTTCGTGATCTAGTACAACTTGGTCAAGTCGTAACCGCCTCAATGGTGATCGTACCAAGTTCGGTCTTAGATCTGTCTGATATCCTTGGCTGGTAGTGAGCCCAGGCGGCTTGGATGTTGGCGAGATTTCGAGTTAACTCGGTCTTCTTAGAAGAGAAAAAGGTCGATTATGTACATTCTCAATTCGTTTCTACCCATCACAAAAAAAATAAATAAATAAATAAAAATAAATCAATTTTTAAGATAAATATGAGATTCCTCTTCAAAAGTACCGAAAATCAACACTTTTTTCATAGTCTTACCAACAACTTGTTTTCCTAACCCTAGCTGTTAATCGTGATGGTGAGTGAAGCTGTTATTTGTATCGTCGACCTCCCGAGGGGCATCAGCGGCGCAATGTAAACCTACAAAAAGGGCGATTTGGCAATGGAGGGCCCACCGCCTCTCCGATGATTAAGTCAGCAAAAATACGAAGATGAGGAAGAAGGAAGTTCACACAGTTCTGATTGCGTACCTCTCATCCTGGAGATCCTCATGATTTATAAAGAGTGGTTTGGAAAGAATCCCTTATTTTTTAGGAACCATATTTCTCTTTCCTTATCAAAGACTTATTCTTCCTTATCAGGGATTATCCTTTCCTTATCTAGGATTATCTCTTCGAGGAATAAGGGATTCGGAAGTTGGAAAATTCGCTGATAATATAGCTTTTACAGATTTTCTGCTTCTAGGTGATTATTCATAACAAATTTCCCATATAGGATAGGATTTCCTACTGGGGGACTTGAAATCCCAAACAGACCGCCTTAAGCAGGCCTTGGAATAGTTTGACCTTACTCTCCTAGACGATCTCTTTGGACTCTCTTGTTTGGGGAGTGTTCGTCTGGTTTTGTGAGGCAAGTGGAATTGGGCCATTCCATAACATAGGCCAAACGGGCTCAAGGCCTAGCGGATCTTAAAGATCATGGTACTCACAATGCCCCATTTTTCTCCGGTTGGAGTTTCTGTGCTGTTTCAGTCGAGGGGAAAATATTGTTGTTTCAAATGTTGAATGTTGAGAGTTGAAAGGTTTGGGAGAAATGATTAGCGCATTCAATGCGTCTGGAGGCGATGCTCACGTGTGTTTAAGGCGCATGGGAGACGCACGCCTCCTAATATGCATCATGCGCATCTTGTTCTTACGCCCATTTAATGCACCTGATGATGCCCTACCCCTATAAATAAGGATAGTGGTTTCAAGAGTGGTTTCTTTTACGTCTTCTCAAGAGCTTTGGTTTTACGCCACCTTCCTCTATGCTTCTACAAATTTCTTTTCAAAGGACCCATTGGAGACTCTCGACGCTTCGACGACTTTTGGGTTTTTGGTTTACGTTCTTTAGGTTTTGTCCTTGGTGGGTTGTAAAATCTCCAGGGGAGATTTCTTTTTCCTTTTGAGGGTTTTTCTTGCTTTATGGACCTCAAGTTGACTCCTTCTTTTTTAATTTTTTTATTTATTTTTAATTTTTTTATTTTCCTATAGAATGGAAGGGCCACGGGGCTTGACAGGTGGAGTTGGAGCATAGGAGGTACTCCCAGGAAACACCTACGCTAGTAGTCTAGTTTACGTAGTGTTTGCGAGATGATGAGGGTTATACAACGAATTCATAGTAGAAATCATTACGGAGAAGTCGAGCGGTCGCGACTACGTTCCATCGGTGACGGTTCATCACCTAGTAATATTTAATACCACTGCAGGAGCTATTTGTTCTTGGGCTTCGCCTTCCCGTTCCATCGCTGGTGAAGCAGTTCCGCCCGTTTACCACATTGCACACCCACTTCCACTCACATTCATCCGACGTTTTTCGGATTTTCATGGATACGATGTCTTCTGAACTCTCTCTACCGGTGGATATCTATGAGTGATGGAGATATGTTTCATTTATACTTTGAAGCTAGGGATTAGGGGCCACTTGTCCATGTTGGCTGAGTCCCGATTACAATTTGTAGTAAGACCCTTGACTCCCAAAAAGGGCGAGGTGGGATCACAGTTAAGGGCTTGTGGTATGATACCCATAGCTCTCTAGGGTTTCCTTTTGATATGAACCAGTCCCTTTTGTTCCTAGGTTTGTCTTCGTTCCTTTTTTAATATGTCTCATATTTCCCTAGGTTATGGGTGCATTAACATACCTATTTTCTTGATGATTTGCAGATAAGCGCGGCCGAGCCGATTTGGGTGAAAAGCTATTTGGGCGACATCTGCGGTTGCTTGAGATCATAGAGGCCCGCCATCCATGAGCTCGCCGTCCTATGAAGATCTCACGGGGAGTTGGGCGCTAGTCCTTTCCCTTATGAGTGCTGTTCTTACATCGTCACTTGGCCGAGGTTTAGTCGGGCGGGCACTTTTGTTCTTCGCGGGACCCTCTAAAATCATTGCCCGGGGAGGTCAGCCTTCCCGGGCGAGCGCTCCCGAGGGAGCCCACTTTGTCCAGCGGACCTTTACCTTTAGCCGTGCGGGACCAAGCCCTATTCCCGGCGACGAAGAAGAGAAAAGAAAAGAGGCAGTGAGCAAGAGCTGGCGGTGTGAATTTGAGAGTTGAGTGGTTGGATGAATCCGGGAGTTAGCGAATCGGTTGAGGAAGAGAAGGTTGAGATGTTTGGCCTTGTTTCTGGCTTTGCTGCGAGGATGCGCAATCCAAAGACTCTTGCTTAGGGGGAGATTGCCCTTGGCTCTGAAGCACTTGGCGGAAATCGTCCAAAGCTATCCGGCCTAGAATAGCCAATGATGTGCGTGGGCTACTTGGGCTGCTTCAATGCTGGCGGCTTTGGAGGATGCGCCCGAGGGGAACTGTAAGAGGCATGTGCACCACCGAAGGGTGGAATCCCAACCGAGGGATCTCTTGGTGTTGAAGGAGCTACGGCGGAGGCTCCGGTAGTAGTGTTGCTTTCATTAAGTTTCTTGTCTGAGGTGGCGAGTGTCGGCCCTCGTGAGCGGATGCCTAACCGATTCTTTGCACTTCTTCATTATGTTCCCAGTGAAATTAAGAATGTGCATCATTGATGGAGCCTGCAATGGCTCTAACTTGGAGGGCACCAATCATTGATCGTTAGAGCCCGCCGACAAGAGGAGTCTTGATTACGCACATGCGCGACCTGCTACTCTCCTTGGTCTTTGGTGGCGACTTGTTAAGTAGTGTTCTATCTGGTTTCATTCACACGGATAAGGAGACCTTCTAGCCCGTGGCGAAGGTGGGATCTCATCCCTTGATCACAATTTTCACCAATTGATTGAGGTAGTAAGTTTTGATTTTTGATACCTAATTGTTAATTTTGTGATTTTCTTCTGACATCTCATCTTTCAAGCATGGCGCTGAAGAAATTCATAACATGTTTCGCTCGCATGGGAATTCCAATCCTAGATCGACGATCTTTGAAGCTCTGACTCATGCTGTCGACGAGTCTCTAAGCACCAGGCTTTGGATGCTTCCTTGGCTAAGGCGAAGTCTAGGTCGAAGCACTGGGAGCTAGAGGCTAAGGAAGAAAAATTGCATGGATGGAGAAGGGAAGAGATGAGGCAAAACAGGAGGCCAAGGTGGCTCGCCGGCCTGGTACGGCGGCGATGCTAGGGCGGGCGGGGATGGGCCTAGCTGGATCTAGAAGCCACTGGCGTGCGGGAAGAGCGGCGCAAGGGGCGGGAGGCTAGGACTACCCGCCTAGAGGTTGAACAGATATCTCTCCTGCTAGAGCTCGGGGCGACCAAAGATAAGGTGTCCTCCCTCCATTCTCAAGTGGGCAGGGACAAAGAGGCTATGGAGAAAGAGTACCATAAGGCTCTGGAGGTGATCTTTGCCTATGGGTACGGGTGTTATGTATTCAAACACAATATCTGTTGAGACCATCTAGAAGTCCTAGATGGTATGCCCAACTCCGCCGACCCGCTGCCTCCTGAGTTCTTTACGAACTTAGAGTGCCCTCCTATCCAAGCGGTTCCCAAGGCTACAACTACCGAAGTACCTCCGAGCGAAAAAACCAAGGAACCCATGGAGGCTACTACTGCTAAGGACCAATGCAGATGCTAATCCCTCTTTTTTCATTCTTATTTTGTAATTTTTCTTTTTGAAAAAGGGCCTTGTTCTGCCGCCATCACTTGTGTACTCTCTACACGCCATTGGCGCTTTAATAAAATACACCTTTTTTTGTGTACTTCTACCATTGCTTATTTTTATTTCTTCCTTTCATTGTTCAATCCCTTTCCTCAATTTGGTCAGGGTGGTCACTTTAGGACGTTAACGTTAAATTAGGAGCTGGAAGGGTTCGCCCTTGTGCCAGCAGACAAGGCACTATCTTTGGGCCTCGGTTGTAGCTAATAGGTCAAAGAACACCATAGGGCTTGGTCGCGTACCAGCAGGTTGGAGGCCTTGTTAGGTTCTCTTTTTAGAATTGCTAATAGGTTAAGAGCCTTGTCTAGTCTTTTGAAAGTGCCAACAGATTAAGAGCCACATCTAGTCTTTTGATAGTGCCAGCAGGGTAAGAACACGTCCAGTCTTTTATAAGTGCCAACAGGCTAAGAGCCACATCTGGTCTTTTCATGTCGTATGTGCATAGCAGCTCAAAGGTTTCTTATAGGTGCTACTTGTGATCGGGGAGTTCTCTAGCATTCTAGAAGACAAAATGGCATTATATTATAGCAGTATAGTCTGTGCGGTGTAATGAAATCCGTTTTCTCTACATCAGACGGGTGCATGAGAATCTGGTGGTATCTAGAGAAAGCGTCCAGAGATGACAGCATCCCATGCTCGGCTGAGGCATCAACGATATGATCTATACGCGACAGGGGGAAGCTATCTTTCGGGCATGCTTCATTGAGGTCCGTGTAGTGTACACATACTCTCCACTTACCACCCTTCTTTTGAACTACTACCACATTGGCAAGCCATTCGGGGTACTTTACCTCTTTGATGAAACCTGCTCTCAAAAGATTATCCACAAATGTCTGAATAATCGATGGCGTCAGGGTAAGCTTCTTCCCTTTCAGTCTTATTAGTTTTAGTTTGTAGGGATAATATTCGGTTTATGAAGGCGATATCGGGTCGGTCGATCATATCTTGTGATTCAGAGCGAAGACATATCATGTTTCTTAACAATATGGTGTAGTCGCTCCTTTTATTATTTGGATGCGAGGAAGGCGATATATGTAGTCTTCTCGGCCTTACAGAACCATTTGTCTCCCGGGGATCCGGCTGTGGTCTATTCTCTTCCACTTCTGTGTTTGGGCGGTGGCGTGGTTGCTACGTGAGTATGATCTTCGAGAGGACTTCTGAGACTGTTCTATACGTTTACATATGGATAGTTGATAGCACTACCATGTGGTCAGCTAACTGCTTAGAAGGTCGAATTGCCCCACGTTGGTCAAATAACTAAACATTAGGTGATATGTTGAAGGGACGACCTTCGTTGGAGTGCGAGTAGGGGTCAGAGCTGCTTATGGCATTCATGGGCTGAGTCTTCGATGATTGGGAACAGCTTTGTTGGGTGGCCAGTCTGCTTATGCAGAGTGTGAAGTCTCTTAGTGTTGTGGTTGTTACGCCATTGAAACTAGAGAGGATTTGCCCGGCTGAGTTCATCACTCCTATGGAAAGCTTCATTTGATTGGCTAGTACCTCACAATGAGTGCGCCGCTGCGGGATCAGCCCAGCACCAGGTGCATTAAGCTAGCTAATACATAGGGTGAGTACTAGTGTATCATAATGGGGCACAATGACCCTGTTCGGGTTTACCGGAGGAAAGGATATGGGGCCATTTATCAGCTTGGTTTCTTCACGGCTGCCTCCTATGTGGATAGCATTTACCCAAGCCTTGACTGTGGCCGCTCTCAAGAGCTTCTTCTGTTGGTGCTTTGATTTATATTGGTCATGGTGGGGCCTCGATATATAGTTTATGGATGGTCTTGATTACGATGGAGCGGTCGCCTGCCATTTGTAATTCTATATGTTAGTGGCGGATACCGCCACGTAGTCAGCTTCCCTAACATACAGCCATTGCCCCCTTCTTTGTTCGCCCTTCCACCGGGAACTTTAAAGCACCGACACTTGTTGGTCTCGTGCCCAGTGATCTCTATGATGTCGCCTTTGCCGGATAGGTTTCTCTGAGAGGTCTGTGCGGATCGGGGTGTAGGCCACTTGATCTAGGGATGTCGAGAATGAGGCGATAGCCTCTCGTATGAGATCTTCGGGGCGAGCTGGGGGCTCCTTAACTACGTGACTAATCCTTAGGATCGCTTGGGTTTCTACTCGACCTTCCTTGGACTTGACGGCTTCTTCCACCAGCAACTTGTTGCTCGGTCGGTTGGCTTGTAATCATGTGATTTATTGTTCTTCGCGTGGATATTGCCTTCTAACATTGAGTACCTATCTGTACTTTGTATAACTCTTTCCATAGTCATCGGTGATTACAAGGCGTTAAAGTCGGAAGAAAGGAGTGCATGGCCCGAAGCTTCTCCTTAAGTTCTGAAAGATTGCATTCATTCTATAAGCCTCTACCTATTGGACGGCTTGCCCGAACCTCCATGTGAAGTCTCGTATGGATTCCTCTTCGTGCTTTAAAATAGTCTACATAGAGCTAATATTCCTCTTCTATCGTCTTGAACAAAGATGATAGATGAATGCGGCTTTCAAGCTCATTGTATGAGTTTATTGAATTACACGGGAGCTTGTGGAACTAGGCTGCGTAGGCCCTCACTTAGATTTGTTAGAATACTACGCACGTGACGGTCGTTCTTTGGTGTTCGGCGTCATGCACGATTGTAGTGAACGCGCATGTGATCATTGAGGGTCGACTAAGCCGTTGGAGCGTGTTGAGTTGGAATGGAAAATCCGCGGGTGGCTCGTGTCGGGGATATGTATCCACCAGGGGTGAAGAGGCATGTCGTAGTCTACGAGATGAGGCGGCGACAATACGTAGAAGGTTAGTACCAAAGGCGGGACCACGTGGCCTTTGGTGGCATTATGCACGGGTAGCGCAACTGAACTCTCTAATTTGGACACAGTCGGTATTGTCATACGCACCTTCTCCCTTGCGAGATGCACCACTAATAGCGTCATTGAAGGCAGGGTGAGGTGAAGGCCCCTTTCGCGATCTGGTCCTTGTGCTCTCCCTAGTATTCTTCTGAGCGAGATTCGGGGATGGGAGTTGCCAGGAATGACTCATCGTCGGCGCCACAGAGATTATCGACGTCGTTAGGAACAACGGGCCCCTTCCCTTTATTACGGGCGATTGGTTGCATATCGCGGCCATTATCTTGTGCATTTTTACGACTTTTTTCGATCTGGGCTCGCAGCTGGTCATTCTTGCACCGTAAACACTTAGCCTGACCTTGCAACTCTTTCATCTATCTTACTTGTTCTTCTTGCAACTCCATGTCTAGCTTGTGCCATTGACGATGTCTGTTACACCACATCGAGGCTTCATCATCTCCGACACCGTTTCAGAATCTAAACTTTTGGTGACCTTGAGATGGTAATTGGTTTGGTAGGATTTGATGGCGGACTCTACCAGATCATCAAAATCATCATCGTGGGTTTGTCTTTGTCGAGGCGATGGAGATGCTCCTTTATATCATGACATTGGATGCTTCCGTGACGTACCTTGCGCATCTCTTTAAATCGAATCGCGTCTTTTCTCTACTTAAGCCCATAGACGATCGTTTTCCGTTCAATTCTTTCGGCGAGTTCCCATATTCCTTCATTTGTCTCCTTGCTCCCTCTGCTTCTTCTTTTGCCATCATGGCGCCTTGATGAAGAAATTGATCTTCAGGCGACTGGATCACTAGGTTGCTAGTCATTGCCCCGATGATCAGACGAAGTTGCGAGAATGGGAATCGTCGAACTCACCCAGTGGCGAGGGTTATTAGAAGCGTTAAGGTCGAGCTCTTGCGTCATTGATGAGACTTTTGTCGATTCCCATGAAGCGGTGCGATTATCAGTACTGGTTCATCGATCTTTGAGGCATCAATCGAAGCGTGGGCACGCAAAAAAAAGAAAGAAAAAGAAAAGGGTTAAGGCGTGTCTTGCACCTCGATGCTTAAGTTGGCAAAGGATGGAGAAGATGAAGAAGAAAGTGCACATGCGAGTTAAGATTGCCTACCCTTTCCCTTATAGGGAGTTTTTAGACTTATTCTTGAATTTCTCACTTGATTCTTGGAAAGATAATCTTATAGATTTTGGTGATAGAATCTCATTCCGCCTCAAAGACCAATTCTCCTTGATTTTTTGAGAGATAATATCACAAACTTAGTGATAAAATTTGTCTTTCCTTATCAAAGACCAATTCTCCCTTATTTAGGATTATTGTTTTGAGATGTACTGAATTAAGAGATCCGTGGATATATATGTTGTAAGCGGTAGGACGGTCGACTAGGGGACTCAGGACTTCAGACGGGACGTAGGTCTTTCCCGTTTGAATAGTTCTCATATGGTTTTGATATAACAGGCTATTTTGGGCCATATTGGGGTTTAGATTAAATGATGGGCCCACGTGCGGATCTGGGCCTATGATGGTGGGTTTGGGCCCCAAGCGTGGTACTCAAGTGAGTGGTCACCGCTAACTTCAATTCATTTTCATAACTAGTGAACACCTTGATATGTCATTCCATAATGTTTTCTTGTTACTTAACAATTTTGTTTCATCATTGTCTTTCCAATTTAGGTTTTCAAAGAACTGAAGAGTCTTCTTCAAGAAAGTGTGGTAACCAGCGAGTACCATCGGGAACACCTTATTTACAGTCTGTCCCCAAAAATTCCATTCTTAAAATTGATTCTATTCCTAGCCTTTCAAACTGTCCACAATAAGCACAAAGGTCTCACTTGCCACACCTTCCTCCACCTCAAGGTTCTTTACCTCCACTATGTATTACCAGTAATCTATGGGATCAATGCTTTTTCATTTCAGTTTGTAATACCTTGCATTAATATATTTGGTGCTATCATGAAAAATGTAACAATATAAATCTATGACCCAAAACCAAATCGTTCCTCAAAATCTTTAGGCCAAATAACTTCTTTTTCTAGTTTTGTCAATGTCATTTAGTGTGTGTTTAGTTATGTGTGTTTTCAAATGGCGCGTGTATACATTCTCGCGTCTATAACATTTAGTTCTGTCCTAATACCATCATCTTTGTAGTTTTGTTTCATTTTAACGCTTTATATTTTATAATCCACATTAATTATTACATTCCAGATAGGATCCTTATTTGCTGACCATAACCTCCTATCTTATAGGGAAGTATCATGAAAAATGAAGTGCGCATCGGCATTTAGATATTTTGATTCCTTTCAACTTATATTGAATGAAATCGTTTGGGCTTGTGTTGACGGTGTATTCAAACTTTTATCCTTCATTATGTATTCTTATTCCTAAAAATATAATGTCCTGCTTTATTTTTATTTTTTATTTGATAAATGATGAATTTACGTTCACAATGTATTTGACCCTTTGATATCAGTGAAAAAGTTTCACTATAGTACCTTTTTTTTCGTTTTTTGACTAATGAATTTTTGACTTGATGCACTCTAAGATCATAGAAATAGTTGAATCACGTGAAAATCTGATTTTTATTTTTATTTTTTATAATTAACTAGTTAATAAATTATTTATTTTTTTACCTATATGAAAATGTACATGAGTTGGGCAAGTTCACTTACTTAAAAGGCAGCTTGGGATGAAAGGATCACCATAATTAAGGTGGGACAGGCAAATAAGATGTAGCCAATGGGACCACCTACCTCCAAGTAGTTAAGAGCTAGGGTAGACAAGGAGTTTGGTTCTGAGTCCAAAAATACGGCCATTCACTCAGATACTCAAAGAGACGATCAGGATGAGGACTGTAAGAAATATAAAACACAGGAAGCAACTAAAAAGTAGAGATGATTTTCTAAAACTGAATCGTATCATTCAATCACACAACTGAACAACAATTACAACCTATTAAATACTAAAAAATATCACAAAATTATCCAGCCAATCAACACCAACACTAGCATTATTGTAGGTTATTTGCCTAATCAAAGCCACTAGTTCCTATTACAGAAAGATAACATCAGTTTAATGAATGGAAGATTAAAACTAACTAGATTTTTCAGCAAAGAATAATTCAGCAACTTCTAACCTCTCGGATATGACAGTATGTTTCAATATTTTGCGACAAGGATGTCCAACATTCTTGACCAGCTCATCAATTGGTCACAAAGTCTTTTTATATATATAGGATTAATGAACCGGTGATCATATTCAAGTCTTCAGCTCAAAACAAAACATAAAATTCTAATCAGTACCCTTTAATATTAATTCTTAAGTTACTCAAAATTCTTAGTTCGGCTTGAATTGCAAATTGTTTCTTACGCTGAGAAAGTTGAAGAGGTGCGATTACGTACTAACAGAACCAGTCAAAAGTCCAGTCACATGTAGGCCCCGGGACATTATAGAAAATGCCATATTCGAGTGTACATAGAAGAATTATTTAACTATTTTGGGTCCCATTAAGATGTAATTTCCATAAGAATATTGGAGTGTTTCCACGTAATTTCAGAAGATGCAATTATAATCTTGAATAGAAGTGCCGAAGTGCGAGCAGGACGTGCTGCAACACGAAAGCAGGAGTGCCATAACCTTAGCTATCACGAGGAATCTGTAGCACTAATCGGGCGTGCTGTCACACGAAGCGAAGTGTGTCGTTACTAGGCGGGAGTGTCAAGCACTAAGCTCAGCGTGTCTATTCATTCACTATCTAGTTTTAAGCAGGCCTACAATTATATGCGTTTCAGAGCTTTTTATATTAGTATATATAACATTCGTTTAGGCTTTATAAAAATAGAAAGCAAAACAGGAAGAGAAGAGGCAAGAACAAAGTCTGCCAAAAAGACGAGTTCGCTGAGGCGAAGTGGTTCGCATAGGCGAACAGATCTTTGCCTAGGTGAAGCAGACAGGGCCATAAGATAGGTTTCAGGTTCGCCTAGGCGAATAGACCCTCGCCTAGGCGAAGAGCTTCGCCTAGGCAAGCACTCCTTCGCTTAGGTGGAGAGGTGTCGGGCTTCCAGAAATGAGGCATTTTTGCCCTTTTCCACCGGAAAATCCCAACCAAATTCAAAACAAACTACAAAACCCAACTCAAACCAACCCAAAAACACATTAGAGTTGGGGTTTCCTAGCACAAACATAGACAAGAAGTAAGGTTAGGATAGTTTCCTAACCTTGATTTTCTTGAACTTCAACTTAGCTTCCCTTTTCCTTCCCTTTCTTTTTCCTTTTTACATGAACAAGTAAAGCCCTAACCAAGTGGAGATAAATCACCAAGAATGGCTTCTTCTTCTCCCCAAACCGTATGCCCTAGCCCTCTCTTAGCCAAAATGGTGAGAATCCTTATCTTAGAAGACAAGTGTTTGTCTTATGGATTTAGCTCATTTTCCGCACATTTGACCATCACTTTCATTCTATTTGCAAGTCCCTGACTTATTAATATCCATGTTAACATATAATCTTCTTATCTTATATACTTTGAGTCCTTAATTTGCTAATTACCAGTTTACCATTTTCACATAAGCAAATTTAGAAAAAAATGCGATTTGAAACTCTATTATACTTACCAACTTATGTCATAAAACTACTAGGGTATAATTTGGGGTCCATAAGATCACTTCCTTGATCTTTCATATCAAAATGGCTAAACAATATTTGCTTTTATCTCGACCAGTGCGGTATCATTGGTACGCGGGCAAAATATCATCAACATATAAAACCCCGAAATATGTATTTGCTCCCGACCTTCATATATCTTGCATTGATTGACGATGTTCTCCTTAAAACCATTAGGCGGTGACAAGTTCATCAAACTTGAGATACCCTTTGCCACAAAGCTGTAGCTTCAAATCATAAGTGGATTTCTAAAGCTTACAATTGTAACAACAAAGTTCCTCAAGCCAATAGATTGAGACGTAACATCTCAAATTAAGTCTCATTCAAGAAAGTTGTCCTCGCATCAGGTATAATGTAACTCAAATTAAAATGACCACTATAGCCATAATGCATAGAGAGTCTTTAGTGGACACGGTAGAGGAGATTTCCTTAAAAATTAATACCTTCTCGTTATTATTTGTGACATAGCCATATAATCTTGCTTTATATCTCTCTACTTATCCCTTGGCATCGTGCTTGGTCTTGAACACCCATTTGGCGCCGTGGGTTTGCAACCATTTGTGATCTACCAAGCTCCCACACTTGTGTAACATAAGTCATCTTATCTTTCATTGCATTGATCCGAGAGAAGTTGGATTGAAGACTAACAATGACTTTTTTGTAGGTAGTCAAATATGATATACACATTTGCGCGTATTCCTGCTGATAGACAATGTAGTCATCTTATAAATTGATGGCACATGCCCTCTCGACCTCTGTAAAGGTATATCCATGACTACATTTGGGGCTACTAGATTTTACATCTGGGCCTCTTTAGTTTACATCCTCAATTGGTTCATTATCAAGGAGTGGCTGTGGATGTTAGTCCACTTGACAAGGCTAGAGAGATCGGAGGCGGAAGAATAGGCACAGGAATAAAAACTGGGTGTTCTTTGAACATAATTTCTCTTGGCCATTAGCTTGTACTAGTATCATCCTCAAAATAGATAGGTTGATTTGACTCTATTACTCTGGTGGTGTGCAACGAGAAATTAAACCTGGAGCCTCTTAATCCCACACAATAACCAATGAAGTACCCACTTATGGTTTTTAGATAAAGTTTCTTAGTTAAGAGTTATGGTCTCACTTCCATCGCACAACTCCAAGTAGATTGACAAAGACTAGGCTTCTTCTGTGACCATAGCTCATATGGAGTCTTAGGAACATACTTATTAGGCACTTGGTTCAAAATATAAGCTGCATTTTTCAAAGCATCACCCCACAAGAACTCAGGTAGTGAGGAATTAATAAGCATACATCGCACCATATCAAGAAATGTGCAATTCCAACTCTCCACAATCCCATTCTGTTGAGGAGTACCAAACATGTTATACTGAGCATCAATGCCACATACCTTAAGGTACTTCGTAAATGGTCTAGGGTTGCGACCCGTCTCATCATATCTACCATAATACTCACAACCTCTGTTAGAATGAACCACTTTGATCTTCTTCCCTTGTTGGAGCTCAACTTTAGCTTTGAAAGCGTTGCAAGCCTCAAAAGAGTCAGACTTCTCACAAATGGGCTCGACAAAACCATAATGGAAATAATCATCAATGAATGTGATGAAATATTTGTGGCCACACATAGCTGGAGGAGTGAATAGCCCACAAATATCTGTATGAATAACCCTAAGCAACTAGGTACATATGTCAACATAATTCCTAACGTAGGCGTCGGTTTACCCTTGATCACGATCGCGAGGTATTTAAAATATGAGAAATCAAGATTCGGAAGAATCCATCACTTAATTAATATCTCCATTCTCACGTACATAAATATGTGACGGCTTGTGCCACCCAGGTAAAAGACTTTTTCTTTAAATCTCAAAGCGTTTGGAACTATATGATATTACTTGGTAAGACAGAAGACAAAGCAGACAAATCTAATATGTAAAGACTTTAACTAAGTAGTATAGTGCTAATCAATAGTGAATCTCGGTACAATTCAACTTTACTAGTTTCAAAAAGAAACTTATATCAAAGTATATCCAAAATAGGTACTGATATCAAATTTCTCTTGATCGAGGTATGTCGCATCAGCCAATTCCAAAACTTGTACTAAGCTGCAATCTAACAACTCTTAGAAAATCAAGTTGGACTCTTGTATAAGTCTCCGGTAACACATGTCTTGCTCAAACTAGTTGGACTTCTTATGCTTATCATAGCTTGCATAGGGTGAAAGTGTGAATGGTAGCACCACTATCTAACCACCAAGTATCAGATGACACATCAATGATATTGGATTCAAAACAAACATTCACCCAATAATTATTAGATAGCTCATTTTTCCCATTCTTTGAAAACTTTATATATTTTTTGCTAATTGCATATATATAAGATCTCTTTTGCATTCTTAATCTTGAGAATGCTTGCATAAATGGAATCCTCCATATGATTCCCCATGATCATCAAACAACAACTATTAGAATACTCCCAATCTTCATAGGACTTTTTCTCCTTTGCAGAACTCTCAACGGTGAGTTTTTGAGGAGCTTCAACTTTCAAGGCTATGCTCAGTTTCATAATTGTTAAATTCATCATGAGAGATTTAACCCATTGCTTGTAATTAGTCCCATTAAGTTTCCTGATGGCAAAGAACTAAGGAAAGCTCAAAGCTAAAGAATAAACAAGAGAGCAATGTAAAAGACACATATAAAATAAAGACATGCAAATTGCTCCATTCTCGGGCTTACCAAATGACCCATAAAAGTGGTAACCAAATGCTAGAGTTTATATATACAAAGAAATTTCATACGGTAGAGCAATTTACTAGCCAAATCCTGACCAAATCGTCAATTTCTCACCAGGTAAGGTAGTAAAATTGTGAGGTTCATGACACTTAGTAAAATCTCCTCACCTAACTAAGAATCCTTCCAAATAATCAAGTCATCGATAGGACAACTTCACTATTCATATGGATCTTAGAAAAATTGATCTGCAAGATGGGAGGATTACTGATTGCAACATCAATTCAAAAAATATCAACATGCTTAGACTCGCGAGAGGCAAGTTCTTAAAGATTAAATATTTCTCAATTTACCTAAGTTCATAGAGAATTTAATCTTATTATTCCTGATATGATCATAAATAATTACAAATAGTATTGGCATAAATTGCTAAAAGCGATTTAAAAAAAAAAAACTAGTGAATAGATTGCAAATTAGGTAAAAATTCATTTTTTTTTAATTATTCCCTGCAGATTTACACAATCTTAAGTTGGAAGACTAGAGAGAAACTGAATATTGAATGCGGTATCGATGTTAAATCGAAAGATCAATTTGCTTTCTTGTAGAGGGATTAAAGAAAAAGTACTTGTTTTCCTTTAGCAAACTTTCCTCCCATAATCAGCAACCACCCATGTATAGAATATAAGATTTTTTTTTGTTTGACAATTCTAGAATATCTATAATATGTGTGGTCTCATTACTGAAAGAAATTATATCTACCTCTCTTTGATGACATTAATAAAGGAGATTCAAACCTTGAATAATCTATAGAGCGACAATTTAGAGACCAGGAGATAGGTGTGGCTTTCCATGATTCTGTGCGAGATAAAATATATTAATATCTTTCAGTAACGAGACATGACCGTATCAAATTTAAAAGTTCTATTGGTAAATTTGACCAAAAAGATTCTTCTTCATCAAAAACTTTAACCAGGCTCTTTTTTTCATCCAAAGCTTTTTCCGGGACCCAATATTTAACAAAAATCGGGCATAGTTTCCTTTGTACGGGGAGCTCTACTCAAAATACAACATGTACAATTTCATGGCAACAAAATGATATTATACAGCAGCCTCACGGTTTCATATGAGTAAAAATGGCCACGTAGGGCCCATTTACCCATACTCAAACATATAAGCACATGACTATTAAAACCATAGCCCATAAGAGTTTAAATTTCGTCACACTTATACAAAACATATATCAAAAGCATTCTAATACATGTTTTACAAAATATGAATCAAAGCCATAATCCGGCTTTCTTCTGTGTTAGCTCTAGTGAAGTAATCTCTCTTTAAGCCGGGGTGAAACGTGCCGGGTAAAGTAAACTCCCTCACGAAATTCTTTCCACGCTAAGTGCGCGTACAATGGCGTCGTATCTTAAAGGAAGAAGCACATTCTAATGAATTATGCAAACCTAGAATAGAATTTTACATGCCATGAATGAATGACCCACCATGTCCCATGTCACCCAGGAGTCCTCGACTCCACTCCTGATGGCCTTGAGTGTAGAAAAATAGTCGTGGTGTCCAGCTAAAAGACTTGAATCTCATCAAATTCCGTGTGTTTATTTATTTGGGCTACGTCATTTTTCAGGGTCTCACCTCAAGATCGTCGTACGCCTTCTGACATTTTTATGGGCTTTCACTGTCGTTGATCATGTCTAATCGCATGTAGATTTGGTCTTTCTGCCCTACGGAAGGAGGGAGGGGGAGATCTACCCCATCTTGCTCGCCCGATATATATATATATATATATATATATATATATATATATATATCATTTTTTTCATTTTAGACCCTTAGTGAGTCTCAATTGGATGTTGTTCGTTTTGAGTTCACCCGCACATTCACCAAGAATGGTGAATGCTTAGTTTCTATGCACCCACACGACTCGATGCGGTGTTACGTGCATATGCAATGCTAATGTCATTGTAATTTCTCATGTTACATGTATGATGCACTACATGAACCATTCTCATCAGTTGTACTTCATATCAATTACCTTGCAAACATATATTGCAAGCATATAAGTTCCATATACTTCCTTAAGCATATTAGCATCCATCAATCCATGACTAAACAATCAATGTCATACAACCTTCCTTAAGCTAACTCGCGAATTCCTGCCCACTCGATATCCTACAATGACTTGCCATGCAATGGTCATGTTAAAACCCGACTATTCACATCGAGCCTGACCAAACTTAGCCTGCACTCAATTGCAAAACATAAATTCAGAAATATTGTGATCACCTTATCCTCCGCAGGCACATGGATGGAACCTTGACTCGATAGGCTTCCATAGGAATCCAAGAGAACACTATCGCGAGTTCAAAGCGAAGAAGTTATGGCCGGCCGGTTGGAAGCCTCACATGAATAGTCGGACCAGTGGACAGGACTTTCATCTAGCCGAGACAAACCCAGCCCAGGCGGACCCGTGAGACGAGCCAGGCTGTTGACCGCCGGACTAACCTAGTCGAATTGACCTAATTGGACAAACCTAGCCGGACAAACTTTCCACTTAGGCCGTTACGGATAAATGGACTATAACTTGGGCTATAGAGGTCTAATTTGGGTAATTCAAAAGCCTAACATCAAGTTCACTGATGTGGCTCTGATTACGAAAGACACGATCAAATTCCTTTTTCACGAAAGCTAGTCACAAGTCCGGCTAATGCATAGGATCAAAATAGGGCAGCTTCCCATAGTTCAAAATGCAACCAAACATCCCCCTTGGGGCGGGAACAAACCACCTGACCCTTAAGGAAGAAATAACCAAAGTAAGGAGGGCTACCTCTTGAAGCGTAAAGAAGTTGCTCACAAGAGTCCGTGGACACTTCTGAAGCCAGAAACCCTTGATTTCCAGAACTCTTCACTTGAATCCTCGGCAAAATCTCGTGTTTTGGGTTTACCCACATATATAGCCTTTGTCGACGGATGATCTTTAGTTCTTGGCCCCGTGAAAACCGTCTCTGGAGTCTCAGTGGTCGTGGGAGAAGTTGGGCTTCTGTCGTCTTTCTCTTCTCTCATTTCTCTTTCTTTTTTCCCTCCCACGAGATTTGTTTGGTCCAAAGTCAATTAGGAGGCCTGTGCACTCACCAGCATGTCACCTCGCCATTGGTTTCTTTTTTGGATTTCTCTTATCCATATCGAAACTTTGGATTTCCGTCATATAAAGTTGTGACACATGGCCACTCCTTGGACTTTTGACTTATCCTCTCCATTTGACACATGGCTCATTGTGAGTTATCCAAACAAATTCTTTAGTGTCGTTACTATGGTCTACTCCGAAAAACACAAAATCCCAATTATCTTGGAATCCGACGAAATTCGACTGTGTAGCTAGATTTAGCGAGATGATTCCAACGGTGAAGTCCGTTTTATCATCCGAGGATCAAGAAAATTTTCAAATTTTCCCACTGAAATTTCCTCTTTACCCTTTCTCAGAAAATTGAATTTTTTCGGGTTTTACACACATAAACTCCAGAAGAGTGGTGAAATTGATGTTCAACAAATATGCTCAAGTGATAATCTAGAAGACTAATTCACAAAGTCATTTACTTGACCTCGACATTCGAGAAAATTTATTATCACAGATTGGAATCGCGTAGACTAAGGTTTTGATGACATGAGGGAGAGTATGTTTATGACATGATGTTAGTGTACTGTGCTCTTTTTCCTTTCATCCAGGTTTTATCCCATTGGATTTTACTGACAAGGTTTTTAACAAGGCAATTCTAACAAACTAAGAGCAATCAACATCATATGAATATTGTACTCTTTTTCCTTTGCTAGGTTTTATCCCATTGGGTTTCACTGATAAGGTTTTAATGAAGCATATTCTTGATGGTGATCATTCAGAGAGTGTTATAAATGAGCCATAATTCTTTACATGAAGTGAATAGGCCACATTCATGGAACATGTAACTACCGTCATTACTCATCTTTGCATTCACTTTGTACCCTCATTACTCACATTTGCAGTCAATTCATAAATTGTCATGAATGACTACATTCATGTATCTTGTAAGCACCTTCATTGATCATCTTAAAGAGGAGAAATTGAAGGTTACATAACTAAAAGCTTATAAAAGGCTTCCATCTCTTATATAGAAAGACACATCGGAATTGGAATCTTATTTCTCTATGTCTCTCCATATCTCCCTTTCTTTATTCATTTCTCGATTCTCTTTTTTCACTCTCTTTTCTTATGTATAAAGGTAAAGAAATTCTCTTTCCATTTCTCTACTCATGAATACATAGGTAAGAAGAGAATATTACAAAACTTATATTTTCTGCTTCACATTTGCATTACACATTCTCACCTGACAATTAATTGTTTATTCCCTTTACTTGTATGAGAATGTACATGATTGAGGTTGAGATTCACAACAAAGGCAACTTGGGATGAACGGATCATCATATATAATTAAGGTGGGAAAGGCAAAATAAGATGCGGCCATTCATGAATCTTAGAGGGCTTTTAATTAATTAGGAGAAGGACCTCATCTCTACGTTAAGACAAAGGCGGTTGTTCGGGATGAGGGCGTCAGCGTTCTTGGCGGCTCGCGTGTTTTGGTATGTGTAAACGGCGAGGCGATGGGAACCATGAAAAATTGGTCACAAGGTGCTGAAATACCACAAAATCTGGTCCGCAGACGGTAGAGTATCTGCGAATGAATTTGATTTGTGTCTCGACTCTCAACTATAGCGGGTTTCCGCTCAGTGTTCTATGTGAAAATAATTAATATGAACATATGTAGTGGTAAGTGGGTGGGAAGGGTTACTGGAGATCCCAGTCTTGAATCTTTGTAAGAACAAATTATTGCGAGTACAAAGTAAAATAGCCCGTTTGTAGCGATCTTGACTCTCTGCTTGATATTGTCCAGGTTCGTTGTATTGGCGTACCACGACTTCCGTTAAACCCTTGGTTTTACGGCACCATTTGGATCTATTCCCTCAAGAAAAGGCCTTAATAGTGTTGAGTTAAAGTCTTACATATATGAACCTTAACATTCCTCTCTCTAGGAGATGTGGAACACCACAATCCAACCCCTTGGGGGCTCAAGGTCCCCGTTGACAACTCGAGATCAGACTTTGATACCATTTGTAGCGACCCAACTCTTCTGACATTGTCTGATTGAGGTACGGTGGTGGTGGCGGCGCCTACATCTTCCACCGACCGTCCTAATTTTGCTTATTTGTTGAGCACACTCTTAAGAAAAAACCTCGATAGTATTGAGTTACAGTCTTATATATATGGACCTTAACCTTCGTCTCCTTAAATGATGTGGAACACCACTATATATATATATATATATATATAGGTTTAATGAACTGGTGATCATATTCAAGTCAGATCACCTCAAAACAAGTATAAATGGATATATTGGCCTCAGAGGGTAGCAAATGAAAAATCTATCAATAACCAGCTGTTTTCAGGATATATATATATATATATATATATATATATATATATATATATCTAAATTCAATAACATACCTAAAAGTACTGTCACTTACTATCATATAGTCATACAAAGGAATTAAAATTTCTGATTCATATTGATTCTGAATACCTTGGAGGTACTGTCAACTGGAGTTAGATACGGAAGCCATGAGAGAATAAAGGGAAATGAAACATTAATTTAAATTGCAAGAGTAGTTGACATACATGCAAATGATCATGTAAAAGCCATATGTACATATACAGCTTGGTAATAACCATCCTCTTCCCTCCAGAACTGGGAGAGTGGAAATTCTTTGAATAGAAGTATTCCTTTGCTAGCTAGGCAGGGTCTTTACTTTTTCTGAGTGTTTCTGAATCTATTCTTACCAAATACAATACGAATTAGCGTATCCCTAAAGTTTAAGGTCTCACACATATGATGCAGTAAAAAAGCCACAATATCAGTAGGGCTGGTCCAGGGAAAATGATTTCTTCTAGAAAACAAGTCTATAAATTGGCTGTAGGAATGGTGAGAGTGCAAGGCAGATTAGAACTCCCCTCTGCTTGTATGTCTCTAAATTCAGCTGTGACATCTAAATTTTCTCTTGTATTCTCGTTCATTCTCTTCTTTCTCTTCCTTCTTCCTTTTTCCATCTCCATGCAAGATTGTTAAGTTCATCAAATGGCGAAAAACCATCACTATTTGAGTTTATCAAAGACCTTCAGGGATGCCACAAGGGAGACAATGCGAAAGGCATTCATAAAGCTCAAATACCTCCAACAGTTCGGGTACTTAACCTACAGCCAGTCCAAAAACAAAACCCATGCCCACGCCAATGATGATGATTTTGATGAACTCTTGGAATCTGCCATCAAAACCTATCAGACCAATTACCACCTGAAGGCCACCGGAAACTTAGACGCTGAAACCGTGTCAGAGATGAGGGTCGCTGATATCATCAACGGTACAAACTGGATGCGGGCGGTCCGGAAAGAAAAGCTACATGTAACTTGTTATAACTTCTCTAGATGGTTCTCAAAATATAATTCCAATCACAGTTATGAAAATGACTGATTTGTTCCCGGAACAGAAGTGTTGTTTGGCTATGCTGGGACTACTTTATTTGCGTGTCTTCTTTGAGATGCCTGTGGTAAGATTAACACATGGGTATTGTACCTAAAATTAGGTCTCTTGGAATCAGGTGAAAATGGTATCCAGGATCGACCTGGTGATAGCCGTTTCACCTCATGACCATTCTACTCATTGGCCTCCACAGAATCCAGCAAATGCAGAGTCAACTTCTGCTCTCTCTTCTCCCTCAACTCATTCATGGCTCTAAACCTTCTCCCTTGTTCTCAGTGATTTTCTCTTTCTCTTCGTTCTTTCCATCTCATCTCATGAGACATTGTCACCCTCAGCTGGTCAAAAGCCATACCATTTGGGTTCATCAAGGATCTGCAGGGGTGCAATAAAGGAGACAAAGTAAAGATTTATAAGCTCAAGAAGTATCTTGAATAGTTTGGATATTTGAGCTATAATAGCCATTCCAAAGGCCAAACCAGCTCTGTTGATGACGACTACTTCGATGATCTCTTACAGTTGGCCATCAAATCCTACCAGACCAATTACCACCTCAAGGCCACCGGAAACTTGGATTCTGAGACAGTAATGGCGATGGTGACACCGCTGTGGCGTTGCGGATATCATTAACGAAAGTTGAACTGGATGCAGTCCTCAAAGAAACGGCAAGATCAAGGCCATCGCCATGGCTCGCTCCGTACAGTCTCCCATTACGAATTCTTCCCAGGGTTGCCAAAATGGCCGGCTTCTAATGTCAACCTCACCTACGCATTTCTCCCCGGCACCCCGGCTGGCCCAGATCCCTGTCTCAAGGCATTTGACAAATGGGCATCTGCAACAAGCTTTACATTTGCACAGACTCAAGACTACAGAAATGCCGACCTGACTGTTGGTTTTTATTGGCTTTTTCATGGAGACGGGAACCCGTTTGACGGCCCCGGTGGAACCATAGCTCATGCTTATGCCCCAACAGATGGACGGCTTCATTACGATGCGCATGAACAATGGGCGGTAGGTGCAGTTCCTGGTGCTATGGACGTGGAGAGTGTTGCCTTGCATGAAATAGGTCATCTCCTTGGACTTGGCATACTTCTGTTCGAGGCTATCATGTTTCCTTCCATTTCTGCTGGAGTGACCAAGGGTTTGCATGCGGATGACATTAAAGGAATTAAAGCTTTATACAAAGCAGCGAAGCTTAGCAACATGGAACTTTATATATATGCAGTGTGCTTGTCCATAAACAGAAATAAGCGCAGCAGTGCATGGTGCTCTCTTAGAAATGCTGGTCTGCATGTTGAAGATCTTATTATAATGCCACTACAGATTTACATTAACTAGAAATATATGATCCTTATATGAAATTGGCTACCAAAATTTAAAAAAGTTTCCTTGTATGGCTTGATAACTATAAAAAAAAAAATGTAATAATGATGTCTAATTGTGAAGAATATATGCAAGGCCAAATACTAGTCTTTCCATTAGATAAACAATACTCTTTCTATACATTGTGATTCTTATTCTTCATATCTCAAGCATTAGTCTTGATTTTTTTAAGAGAATAATACAAATACAAACGAGCACGTGTCATGAAGATGGATTCAACATTAGATATTTTGATTCCTTCAACTTATACTGAATAGAAAATCCCCTCTCTCTCTCTCTCTCTCTCTCTCTCTCTCTCTCTCTCTCTCTCTCTCTCTATATATATATATATATATATATATATATAATATCAGATCACTTTGTGAATGTCAAACAATGATGAATTTACCTTCAAAGTGTATTTAACCCCTTGTGTGCTTGATGATGATCACAATTGAGAGGAGTAAGAGCTTCACTGTTATACCTTTTTTTCTGGTTTTTTAACTAATGAACTTGTGTGAGCGTAGATGCATTGTATGAAAGTAGGGATCACATAAATAGTTGAATCACATGAAAATCTTTTTTTTTTTTTAATTAATGGTTTACTTATATGAAAATGTACATGAGTTGGGCTTGAGATTCACAGGAAAGGCAGCTTGGGAATGAGGGATCATGGTAAAGTGGGAAAGGCAAAAATAAGATGTGGCCGTTCATGAATCTTAGAGGGCTGTTAGGAGGAGGACGTGATCTCTACGTTAAGACATAGTATAGAAAGCTGATAAAAGGAGTGGTGTCAAAGACGGCATTCATGAGGGTGATGTCCAACGTCCTCATGCATGGTCCACGGCGCACAAGAAGGAAGTTCAGCCGTGAGGGTAATGGAATTACGAGACAAATTAAGAGACGGTTAGTCAGGATGAGGACGTCCAACGTTCTTGACCAGCTCAACGTGTTTTGGTATGTGAGGGCGATGGAAACCTTGAAAAAATTGGTCACAAGGTCATGGAAACTCGACAAAAACTGGTCACAAAGGCCGGATACGCAAATGACTTTGATTTGTGTCTCAACTATAGCGGGTCTTGGCTCAGTGTTCTATAAGAAATATTAACATATGCCGTGGTAAATGGCTGAGAAAGGGTTCCGGAAGATCCCAATCTTGAATTTTTGTTACAACATAGTACTAGGTACAACATAATATAAAAAGTAAATAAATGTAAAAAGCATATACTGTTTTATCCCCACGGTCAAGAGTCTATATATATATATATAAAAGTTTAATGAACTGGCATCATATTCAAGTATGATCACCTCAAACAAATATAAATGGATACATTGCCTCAAAAATCAGCAAATGAAAAATCTACCAATATTAATTGTTTTATGATATATATATATATATATATATATATATATATATATATATATATATATATATATATATATATATATATATATAAAGTACTGTCTTATTATCAAATAGTCATGATCGAGGATGCATAAAATTTCCTAGTTGTATTTATTCTGAATGCAATGAGCATTGTCAACTGGAGTTAAGAGTTGATGCGTGGAAAGCCAACATCGAGAATAACGGAAATGAAAACATTAATTTAAATTGCTAGAGTAGTTGACAAACAAGCAAATTGTTCCTGATATTGTAGAAAGAGCAGTGTTGGATGCACTGGAAGATGGAAGATGAACCTGATTAACCATATCCTGTAGATCTGCTATAGAGAGAGATGAGGCAGGACCAGACTTGGAATGGGAGTCCATAGCTGATAATCTCGCATCAACAAAGCAAAGAGACTCAAGAATACGCCGACGAGTGTAATTGTGCTTCCCCAATTAAAATGACCTTGCTCATGAATCGTAGATAAGAAGTAGACTTCTTTTATTTGTGCCATGTCGTCGACATTATTCCCTTTGCCTTTTGGAAACAGAGGTAGGTGAACCGACTGTAAGGAAAAATACCGCAAATGCGGGTCGGAGTAGCAAGAACCATGGTCTGGATAGAACTAGGTTCAGTCTAAAGACGGGTCTCATTATCAACTAACTAATGAATAGCTTGTGAGACTCAAGTGGTAAAGGATCCTAGCTTTTGAGACACACTTCGCTAATTCAAACTCATCACGAAGCCCCATTAAAATCAAATAAATACGCCGCCCTAGTTCACTTCGTGAACATAAACCAATTTGGTGTCACAGACCAGATAATCGTTCGATGCAATTAATTGATCCCAAATGATTTCGCCGGGTCAGGATATACAGCGATCCCGCCACCGTCCCTCCGACGAATTTGATAAAGTTCGCGGTGAGCTCGTCATGGCACCACCCGGCCCAACATACCGAAAGTAACAAGTAAGTCCCAAACTTCTTTTGGCAAATATCACGTTGCCAAACTCATCAACAATGGATGAAATAGATGTATTATGAAACCAAGTGATGATCCTCGATGATTAGCACTTTCCTGCACTCAATCCGAATGGTATAGCAGACCGCTTTTGTCCACTTTGTTCCGAATAGACGGCCACTGTGAGACATAAAGTCACAACTCGCGTCTTGAGATAACTACGCATGGCTTGAGACCACTCGGGCAAAATTATCTCCATTGTACACATGAATCTGGACGAAATCTCATCACCTGGCATATTGAAATTCCGAATCAAAAAACAGACAGCAAAAATGGAATCAAGACGCGAAAATAAGTCAGAATGCACCTGGTCAAATTTTTGGTCAACGATCAACTACTGATGTGGCAAAGTCAACGGGATGACGTGACAAAGTCACGTACTGTGGAGGAAACTGTGGGCAAACAATTCTGTGCTCCCGCTCTGAAAAGAAGCCATACTGGCTGTAACGCCCGATCTTGCAGATGTTAAAAAAATCGTGAGAGTCTCCGCTTCTCGGAGGCACATGACAAAGACTTGAGTCTTTATAAATCAGAATTACAGGCCTATATGCTTAAAGTTATACAAACTCCTAAAAATACGTTACAAATTACAACCTCGGGATTATAAATTTGTATTTTCCTTTATGATTGTAATTTGTATTTTTCAGAGTTGTATAAACAAATTCTATATAAGGTTCTATTATACTTCAGAATTTACGTTTATACATGTTAATGCCTTCTTCTTCAAACGATCGCGTGAAAAGCCATATGTACATATACGTAACTTGTCTATATCCTCTTCCCACAGAACTGGGAGGAATTGTTTGAAGCAATGTCTCTTCATAACCCACAACAAATTTGTAGAATTAAAAGCCAACCACATTAATGCTGAACATTTTGTATGGTGAATAAAAGGACAACAAACAGAAATGCCATCCTATGTTTCTTCAGCCTCCCAAGGTTATGTTGACTTTGTTTTGTATGTGGAATGAAGTATTCCTTGCAGCTAGGCGGGGTCATTACTTCTTTCTAACATTTCTTATAATAATACAAATTAGCGTATCCCTAAAGCTTGAGTCCCACACATGAACCAGTGACGTATTCAAGAAATGTTATCCTAAGTTTCTTCCATCCCTCCCCTCCCCAATTAGATGCGTTAATGACTTTGTTTTGTTTGTGGAACAGCCATTCCTTTCCTTTTCGCTTTTTCATTTATTTCTATAATAAATACAACGAAGGTATCCCTGAAGTTTTCCTGAGTCTACATATTGAAGTAAAACCAATATCAGTAGATCTAGCTGGTCAAGAGAATGATTTCTTCTCCTAAAAAAAAATCTATAAATTTGCAGGAACAGATGAGAATGCAGTAAGCACCCAGTTAGTTCTCTCTAGTGTCTAAATTCGAGCCATGGCTCAAAGCTTTCCTATCTTTTCTTGTATCTCTCTTTCTTCTTATTTCTTCCTTTCATCTCATGCGACGAAAGGTTTCCATCAAATGGCGAAAACCATCACCATTTGAGTTTATCAAAGACCAGTGATACAAGGAAGATAATGTGAAAGGCATTCATAGCTCAAGAAGTACCTCCAACAGTTCGGGTACTTAACCTACAGCCATTCCAGCAAAAACAAAACCCATGCCTACGCTAATGATGATGATTTCGACGAACTCTGGAATCTTCCATCAAAACTTTATCAGATCAATTACTACCTCAAGTCCACGGAAACTTTGTGACCCCAAACAGTGTCAGAGATGAGGAAGCAAGCCTCGATGCGGGGTCGCCGATATTGTCAACGGCACAAACTGGATGCGGTCCGGAAAGAAAAGACATGATCACCATGGCCACGGCTCCCTCCATACGGTCAATCATTATGCCTTCCTCCCAGGAAACCCTAGATGGCCATCTTCAAAGACCAGTCTGACATATGCATTTCTCCCCGGTACCCCAACCACGGCAATGGCCCCGGTCGACCGGGCTTTTGCAAACTGGGCTTCAGTTTCGCACTTCCGATTCACGCGGACTCAAGATCATGAGAACGCGGACATGACGATGAGCTTTCACCGGAGAAATCATGGAGATGGGTCCCCATTTGACGGCCGTGGTGGAGTCATAGCTCATGCTTTTCAACCGCCAAACGGAAGGTTTCATTACGATGCAGATGAGCCGTTCGCAGTGGGTGCGGTTCGAGGTACATTTGACTTTGAGACCGTTGCCTTGCATGAAATTGGTCATCTTCTTGGACTGGGTCATAGTGAAGAGAGGGATGCTATCATGTTTGCTAGTATTGCTCAAGGAAGGACCAAGGGTTTGCATGAAGATGACATTCGAGGAATTAAAGCTCTGTACAACAGGAACTAAGAATGGAAACCGGAACTTCAGTCATTGAGGGTAATCTACATATCTATATATATAGTACTGCAGCTTGTTTTCCTTGTACCAAATAAGTGCCATGGTGCCATTTATTTTTAAGCAAAAGAGGTTTTGCAGTGTTGAATTTTATTATTATCACAAATCTAAATATTGATATCTATATATATATATATATATATATATATATATATATAGATGTATAACTTTGTATTTTCAGAATGATGCAATGATATTAAGAGTTCTGATTAGGGAAACTACTTTTCAACAATTAATTGAGAATTTCATCCATGAAGATTATATACATACATGTGACCCAGAATTTTTTGCAATTGAGACAGATTCTGGCTTATGTACCATCATTAAGTAATTTTAGTGAAAATCATCTTCAATATACCATTATTGTTGTGTTATATGGATGTCCTCTTCAGCTCAACTCCATTGAAAATGATATCTGTTTCAGTACAAATATCCTTTCAAAGTAATACATCTACATAAACTATCTTCCATATTGTCATTCATCATGCTCCTCTTTCTCTTTCAGATGTTACCTATCTCATCTCAAGCTCACCAAATGATGAACAGACATCACCATCTGGGTTTATATATCAAGGATCTTCAGGCATGTCACCAGGAGACAAAGTGATGCATCCATAAGCCTGAACTTGGATCGAACAGTTTGAGTACTTGATTGAGATATAGATATATATATACATAAATATATATATATATATATATATATATCTATATATATAGCCATTAATCTAACGACGCAACACATGTTGTATTGAATAATCAATTAAGACATCAATTTAACAATAATGTTTTGTTTTCCTTTCACATTAAAGGTCCCTCTTCCGGGTATTGGAAGAGTGAAGCGACCCTTGAGGCCGAGGGCTCCAAAGGGAACAGACCTAACATTTGGGAAATTATTAACCTGGAATCTGGTCACTAACTGGATATATAGAGAAGGAAAACTATTAGAAGTACTGCTCATTAATTCAAAGAATTTTTTCTCATAAACCAAATCTTAAGTTACTCAAAATTCTTAATTTGGCTCGAAAATTGTTTGAATGCTATTGAGAAAGCTGAAGAAAGATATATTACAACAGCACCAGTCAAAAGTCCTCCCACATGGTGGCTCTAAACATTCTTGAAAATTGCCATATACAAGTTTAATAGAAGAATAGAAAGCTGAAAACTTTTTGGTCCCATTAAAGACTTGATTTCCATAGCAATGAAGTGTTTGCACTTTAGTTTTTAGTAGGAATTTCTGTTAAGGCTTAGGGAAGAAAATGGAGATCACTAAAGGGGTAGAGTAAACACCAATTCATATGATTAGAGTGACCAATGGGAACTTAAGACCAGACCCCATACAAAAGAAGACCTGTCCCACACACAAAACAAAGTCATTATACCTCTCGTTTGGCGTGAGTCATCATGCGCTTCATATCTTGGATCGTGCGTCAGTCAATCCATCTAAGAGTCTTTTATAAATATATAAAAGAAAAGGGGGAAACATAGAGAGGCAGCCGCCCCAAATCCTTCTTCTGTCGGCACCTTTCTCTGGCACCATCCAGGGTTAAAAAACTCGGCCGAGTCCTGTACAACTCGGCTGAGTCGTAATCGCCTCGAAGGTGACCACACTAAATCCGGTACCAGATACGATACAATCATAAACTCGGTAGTGAACCGGCCAAACTTGGATGATTCGGTCGAGATTCTAAGTTAACTCTGCTAACCCCGACTCTTAGAGGAGAAAAGGCCATCTCATACATTCTCAGAATCCTATTTCTACCCATCACATAAAAAAAAAAAAAAATTAATTTTTTAAGAAAAATATGAGATTCATTTTCAAATGTACCAAAAATCAACACTTTTTTCGGTCTTACCAAGATCAACCTGTTTTCTAACCCTAACTTGTGTCGTGATGGTCAGTGGAAACGACAACTCTATTAAGATGATCTGGGAGGCCTACATGGAAGCCGAAAAGGGTCCTGCTAGAGGATGAAGGATGTTGTTGCTTAACTCGTGCAAAACCGAGATGAGGATGCGAGGCCGCAAGGATGAAGGAAAAGGAGAGCCACGGAGGGCAACTGAAGAACGAAGACATAGTAGACTGAAGAACGAAGACATAGTAGTGAGAATTGAGAAATTGATTAATTTATTGAATGGGTGAGAATTGAGAAATTGATAAATTTATTGAATGGGGTTTATTAAATGAGGGAAGATGGTTTAGTGCCTACTTAATTTATATTATATTAAAAATTAGTTTAGTAATAGCATTTTTAATAAGAAAGTTTGGTTGTCAAAAAGGAGAAAAAAAAGGAAGTTTGGTGAAAATTTATCTTTAGTAATAAAAATTATTGTTTAATTAATTTAAAGATGAATTTGAAGATAAAGATTAATTATTTTTAAATTAATATCTTACTAAACATATACTATTATATTTAATATCAAATGCTAAAATAATTTCCTATCAAAAAAATGCTAAAATAATTTATACATTACAAATATTATTATTGTATTATATTATAATAATTATAATTCTTGTTATATCTTGCTTTTATTAAATAAAATTAATTAATTTTACAATACAAGTTTTTAATAATTTATATAATTTTAACTCTTTATTTATTTTAATTTATGTATCGCCCATACGGCCGATACACCAAGATCGATACGTCTCAAGACTAAGGTTGTACATCGGGCTCACTGGGACATATCACATTTCGATTTGACGGATATATCATATATTGTAATATAAAGAGATTGTGAATATTTTTACACAGAATATCGGTTATACCAAATTAATAATACTTTAAAATTTATGGAAGTACTTTGTAAAAGTGTAAAAATTACAATAATAATCAAATATATACATTACAATGGTCTTTAAAATTAAATGAAAATCGATGTGGGTTTCATTGCAACATTAAAGCATACTTTAAATTGCACAAATGATGTATTCTCCGTATCAAGCTCTATACAACAGGAACTAAGAATGGAAACCGGAACTTCAGTCATTGAGGAAAATCTCCATATCGATAAGTGCCATGGTATCATTTATTTTAATTTACGCAAAAGATTTATAGAGGTTTTGCAGTGTTGAATCTTTTTATTATCACAAATCAAGGATTGAGAGAGCTTTGTATTTTCAGAATGATGCAATGATATTAAGAGTTTTACTGATTAGGAATCGATTTCACCATCTAATTAAGAATTTCATCCATGAAGATTACATCTACGTGACCTGTGAATTTTTTGCAATTGAGACAGATTTGGCTTATGGAGCAAGTGTACCATTATTGTTGTGTTAAGGTATGGATTACTCAAATTATATTAAGTAATTTGAGTGAAAATCATCTTCAATATACCATTATTGCTGCAGTTCTAGTATGGATGTCCTCTTCAGCTCAACTCAAACCAAAATGACATCTGTTTCAGTACAAATATCTTTTCAAAGTCGTACATCTACATAAACTATATAGATTCCATGTTGTTTTTAGAGTAATTTAGAGAATGGTTAGTTTTGTAATTTTGCTAGATGATTAATGGCTGACTATATATATATATATATGTTAAGCTGCTGTAAGGAGATAACACGAATTGGAGAAATAAAGATTTTGTTTTTCTCTTCCTCATTTGGTCTGTTCCTTGGTTTCTCCATTTGTCCTTTTTTTTGCTCTCTCCATTTCTTGTATTTTCTAGCTATTGTAATATGGTATATCAAAACGATGAGAAGAGCTGCAGTAGCTTACTGACAAACTCGTGAAGAGAAACGTATTTTTACAATTTGCGCCTTGCCATTATTGCTGAAGTTGTTGCTGCAACTACTCTATAAAGTTACGAGCCATCTGAAAAATGGGAGCACTCTTCGCTCACCTTTTCGGTAATATTTGATTCTGCAATTTGATTGTGTCTTTTTTATCCATGGAGACTCTGAAATCTTTGGAAAAATTCATTGCCCCGGGCATAGTAAGTCCACCATTGATTATCCTTTTATTTCTACTATCTTCATCACTCCGATAGCCTGAGTAGCTTTTGTCTCAGCTTCTACAGGAGATAACTACGCCTCTGAGTAGAGCAAATGATGATTGCACTCTATGAAGAATAAGCTAGGTTCATTGACGATTCACAGCCAAACCTGATGATTTGACATGAATTTGCTGAATTCTTGATTCGAAACAATAATGTGATGATCTCGTGATTCTTAGTCTAATCTCCAAAGAAATTTCAACCAGCATCATATTTTTAGAATCTGCTTCCGAAATTTGGCTTGATTTGAAGGACCGCTTTCAGTAGAGCAGTGGTCCAAGGATTTTTCAGTTGCGTCGTGATCTGATAAATCTTCATCATTAAGGTCAGAACTCTGTCAATGTGTATTTCACAAAACTGAAGACATTATGGGAAGAACTAAGCAATTATAGGCCTGGTTGTTCTTGTGGCAAGTGTACATGTGGTGGAGTGGAAGAGCCAATGCTTACTCTCATCAGCCGGAATACTTCATGTCCTTTCTTATGGGACTCAATGACTCCTTTGGGCAAGTTAGAGGTCAGTTGCTATTAATGGATCCAATTCCACATATAAATAAAGTTTTCTCATTAGTCTCACAAGAGGAACGACAAAGATCTGTTGACATGAAGGTTTGGCAGATCGGTAATGGAATGGCATTTGCAATAAAAAATAATTTAGCCAAGGTGCTTGACACACACAGCTTTGGGAACAATAAAGGTCAGAAGAAAGATAGGCCTTTTTGCACTCACTGCAAATATCATGGGCACACTATTGTGAAGTGTTACAAGCTTCATGGATATCCACCTGGTTAGAAGCCATGACAGAAGAGTCAAGTGATATGGAGCTGTTAATCAAGTTGTTGATAATGAAGGAAACATGCTACAAAACCTAAGGATTTCTTCCCACTTTGATAAGAATAACTATCAGCAACCTATGGCTATGTTCTCCAATCATCTCTTCCTTTTCTAAAGACAATGATAATTCAGATATTCCATGTACCTCGAATTTCATAGGTACTTGCTTTCTGTTTCTCTCCTTGCTGCATTTACTCCTTCAACTTGTTGGATAATGGACTTAGGGGCTACTAGACACATATTTTATGATGCAATTTTTTTTTTTTTAATCTTTGTGGCCTATAAAGAATTCTACTACCACGTTGCCAAATCATACTACCATTGTTGTCTATTTTTGTGATGATATCAGTCTTGGATCGAAATTATACTTGAGAGATGTCTTGTTCATACCAGAATTCAAGTTTAACCTGATTTTTGTGTCAGCTTTCTTGACTGAAGGTCTGCTTACTATTATCACTTTGTTATACATGAAGTCAACACCAAGAGGCTGAATGGCAAGGGTGAAAGGTTTGATGATCTTTATGGATATCAACAAATTAAGTACAGACTTTCTTGCTCGTCATGTTTCTGTTCATGTTTAGCATAATAGACTAGGACATCCCTCATTCAAGAGACTTGCTTGGTTGAAAGATCACTTGAATTGTGATGTTACTAAGCTGAATAAGAATGGTCGTTGCTTGTCCATTGGTTAAACAGAAGAGGTTACCATTTATATCACATAGTCATATGTCCCAAGTTCCTTTAATTTAGTTCATTGTGATGTGTGGGGGCTTAGTTACCATGTGATCAAGCCATTCTCGTTTATAGATATTTCTTAACACTAGTAGATGATTATACTCGCTTTACTTGGGTTTTCTTACTCAAAAACAAGCGTGCCTTCATGGAGTGCAGTCAGGTCCGGCCCACTATGGCATTGTAAGGCCCAAGTCCTCAAAGACTGAGAACAAAACCCGTTGAGTGACTAGCCCAAATTTGTAGAAGTGACATCTCCTAGCCACAGAAGGTTATGTTAAAACCGTAGGAGGATCGCCTCAAGAATTTAGCACCTCGTAAGAAAGCTTCATATGTATGAAGGTCGGAAGTTGCACAAACTGCCGTGACCGCTTCTGATCCACCAAGACCTATGCACATCAAAACCATTAATATAGAGGGTGAGTACCAGGGAATCATAGTGAGGCACAATGACCTTGTTCGGATTAACCGAAGGAAAGGATATGGGGCCATCTATCGGCTCAACTTCCCCATGGCTGCTTTCTATGTGGACGACATTCACCCTGGCCTTAACCGTATCCACCTTGATGAGTTTCTTCTACTAATGTTTTGATTGGTACTAGTCATTAGTCGGGCCGCCCAATATATAGTTTATGGCCAATCCTGGGCTTCTACGAGGCCGACTAGTCAGAATCTACATGTGGGTCGCTTCGACTCCACCCCTAATCTACTTCTTTCGAGGTACTTCCCGAGGTGTCCTACCTGGATCAATTCCTTTCTACTAGGAATTTTGACTTCTAAGAGACCTAGCTTCGCTTTCGTGTCCATGGTCCCTATGATAATCACACAGCAAGGATTTGTTTCTCTAAGTAGGATCCGTCTGGATGGGTGCAGGCCATTTGAAATCCGTAGGCCTGGGAATGAGGGGCAACAAATTTTTCGTACTAGATATTCGTGGTGAATTAAGGGGGCTCTATTTTATTTTACGATCTGGTCTCGTGGTCGCCGGCCTCGTCCGACCTTCCTTGACGCGAACAAACTTCTTTCCCGCCAAACATTCTCTCACTGGGTCGGTTTATAAATCATGATTGTGTGAGTTGCTACTCGGATATTGTCCTCCAATGTTGAGTATCTGTCTACCCGCTTGTATAACTCTTCCATTGTTGCTGGCGGGTCTAGAGATAGCGAGTGGAAGAAGGGAGTCAATCGCCTGAAGCTTCTCCTAAAGTTTTGAAGGATCAGATCCATGTCGTAAAATTCCTATTTGTCGGGAAGGCTTGCCCAACCTCCTCGTGAAGTCCTCGTATGAACTCTTCTTCATGCTCTCCAGCCATTTGTAAGAAAACACATTCCTTTCAAACATGCCGAGCATAGGTGTTAAGTGATGAAGGCTCCCCAAAGTTCATTAAACGTATTTTCAGTCATGAGCTGCGGGAAACCAAAGCACGTAAGGCCTTGCAAACTAGTCGGGAAAACTTTGCATAGTATAAGGTCATTGTCCTCATTCAAAGCCATCACCTGATTATAATGGAGCATGTGATCGTAAGGGTCAAGAGAGCTTAATGCAAACATAGTGAATGGTGATGACAAACCCCGCGGGCTACCAGTCGTAGAACAATGTGCGCCTTTAGGGGCGAGAGGAGAGCATGTTGTCGATTCGAATCGTTGTCGTAGGTAGTATGTAGAGCGTAGGTCCCTGTATTTCAAAGGTGTATATTGGCGACATGGGCATTACGCCCGGGTGGGTAATGGTAAAATCGTTTCCCAGCGCTCGCTAGTTCCGCCCCTCGTCCCGTTCTTCGACCGACCTGAATGTGCCATTATAGAGTCACAACGCGTGGCAATGCTATGCCCCGGTGTGACTCGGCCCTACTACTTTTTACCGAGATTTGGGCGAGTCGCCTAAGGACAACTTGCTGCTTGCCTGGGTATCTACATCGCCGTGGATGACGGGCTCCTTTCCTTTATCACGAAGGCGGCCGAAAGGCCTTGTTTCGACTACTATCTTGCATGTCTCTTTTGCCAAGATCATGCTTTTTTTCTACCTAGGCCCGCAAACGATCGTTTTCACACTATAGATGTTTAGCGCAATCCTACAATTCCCTCATCTGCCTTGCTTACTCTTATTTCTTCTCCATGTCTTGACGCCTCAATTACAGTCGATTCGAGCGACTGTGATCATCGGGAATGCCATTGGTCACAACTCGTGTCGAAGAATCGATGTGGAGAGGGAACCGCTCTGAGTTAATCGGTAGTGAAGGGCTATTGGAGTTGAGCCATGCCTTCCACATCACGATGAAACTTGCTCGATTCCCACATATGGCACCGAATTGTCGCTACCAGATCGCCCAACCTCAGTGGGCACAGCCGCAAACAAACCACGCAGTGGACCGATTCGACGACGACAGCCTACCCTCCTCGACGACAAGTTGTGCCAGTAAACACTGGTATATAAGAAGGGAGTTCGCACAATTGAATTGAATACCTTTCCCTCGTGGGGAGCCTTTATGTTTTATACTCAAATTTATCCTTGATTATAGGGAAGATAATCTCATGATTTTGGTGATAAAATATCTCTTTCCTTATCAAGGACTAATTCTCCCTTATTAAGGATTTATGTTTTTGAGACATATAAGATTTGGATACTGAGAGATCCATGGATAAATATCCTACGCGTAATTTCCTTCTTAATATATTTATCCATAACAAACTTCCCATATGCGGTAGACGGCAACCCGAGGGATTCTGGATCCCAAACGGGCCAGACTTTTACCGCTTGTTAGTTTCGCATGGTTTTAATACGGTAGTTGTCTCGGTCGCTTCATGAAGCGTTAGAGTAAAAATGGTAATCTGCATGATGCTGGGCCTAATGAGTAGTAGGTTTGAGCCCTCTAGCTACGCCACAGACTCACAATTTGTGTCGATAGTGTATTCAAAATTTTATTTCATTATGTATTCTTATTCCTAAAAATATAATGTCCTGCTTTATTTTTATTTTTTATTTGATAAATGATGAATTTACCTTCATAGTGTATTTGACCCTTTTGATATGAGGAAAAGTTTCACTATATTACCTTTTTTTTCGTTTTGACTAATGAATTTTTGACTTGATGCACTGAGAAAGCAGATCATAGAAATAAAGTGAATCACATGAAAATCTGATTTTTTTTTTTATTTTATAATTAACTAATAGTAAATTATTTATTTTTTTACCCATATGGTAAAATGTACATGAGTTGGGGCTTTGAGGACACAGCAAAGGCAGCTTGGGATGAAAATAGATCACCATAATTAAGGTGGAACAGGCAAAATAAGATGAACAATGAGAATTCTACCTCAAGTAGTTAAGAGCCAAGGTAGACAAAGGAGTTTAGGGCTCGCGTAAAAATGTGCCATTCATGAATCCTTCAGCAGACGTCAGGATGAGAACTGTAAAGGAAATAAAAACACATGAAGCAACTAGAAAGTAGAGATGATTTTCTGAAACTGAATCGTATCATTCTAATCCCACAACTTGAACAAACACTCATAAATCCTTTAAATACTAAAAAAAATATCCTAAAAATTATCAATCAACACCAACACTAACGTGTCTTTTGAGTTTATTTGCCTAATCAAAGCCATTAGTTCCTATTACAGAAAGATAACATCAGTTTAATGAATGGAAGAGTTGAAACGAACTAGATTTTTCAGCAAAGACTAATTCAGCAACTTCAACTCTTTGATATGCCATTAAGTTTCACACTTGCGACAAGGATGTCTCAACATTCTTGACCAGCTCATCAATTGGTCACAAAGTCTTTTATATATATAGATTAATGAAATCAGGATCATATTCTAATACACTCCTTTAATATTAATTTCGCTTTACTTCAAAATTTTAGTTTGGCTCGAATTGCAAATTGTTTCTTACGCTGAGAAAGTTGAAGAGGTGCGATTACGTACTAACAGAACCAGTCAAAAGTCCAGCCACATGTAGGCCTCGGGACATTATAGAAAATCCCATATTCAAGTGTATATGGTAAGAATTAATGGAAAGTTAAACCATTTTGGGTCCCATTAAGATGTAATTTCCATAAGAATATTGCAGTGCTCACCCACTTCTGTGAAGTTTCTGAGGCTCAGGGAAGAAAATGAGATGACTTCAATGGGGTATAGGGTAAACACCGATTCACATGATTAGAGAGGATTCAATGAGAACTCCGAAAAATGAAGACCAGTCCCCGGATACAAGAGAGGACTCCGTTCCACACGCAAAGCAAAGCCGTTGACGTCTGGTTTAGGTGATGATCATACCCTAGATAACAGCAACTTTCAAACCCTCTAAGAGTCAAAGATCACTTGAAGAAAGGACACCTAATTCACAAGTCCAAGATCAATATATTCTTCATAATCTTTTTATTTCTTTCCATTTCCAGATACTTAATAAAATGTTTCCTAACTGTTATGCTAAATGGAGTGTTATTATTTCAGTTAAAGGCCCAACCTATTTTGGAAGCAAATGATAGTTGACGCCTGCAAAATGATGTTGAATTGCAAAAAGGTACTATTGGTCAAAGAGGGAGTTATGACTGACTCATAAGTAAAGGAAATGGGGGAATTGTAATATAATAACAGATTATGTGTTATAGATGATAAGGCATGAATAATGGTTGCTATATGAAGCCCATAATATAGTATTCAATTATGCATCTTGGAGGCCAAGATGTACCAGGATTTGAAATAGTATTATTGGTGGCGAGGAATGTGATAGAGTATGTGTCCAAATGTTTGACATGTTAGCAAATGAAATCAATATCAAGTGTATCGCCCGGGTTATTAAACCATTCCGCCCAATGTAGCTGACAATATTGCTATGGATTTTGTGTCCGGTCTTCTCACTCAAAAGAAAAACATAATTCAAAAGATGCTATAGCTTGATAGGTTCACGGTTGACCCATTTTGTTCCAAATTAAGTTGACTATTCTATGACTACTAGCCAAGCTATATGGACGTAGATTGTGCGATCAGATGGTGTGTCGTTGTCTATTGTGTCGAATAGAGATCCACGATTTACATTGAGGTTCTGGAAGAGATTACAGTTAGCCTTGGGAACTCAGATTAATTTCAGTACAGCATTCCACTCGTAGATAGATGGATAGTCCGAGATATTGATTCAAGTGCTCTAAGATATGCTTCGTAGATGTAATGGAAATCTCGGAAGTCGGGATAGTATATTCCATCATGGAATTTTCCTATATCACAGTTATCGACAAGTATTACTATAGCAATCGTATAAGAAGCCTTATATTGCCTAGAGATGTAGAACTCCAGTATGTTGATGGAGTTGAATGAGAGCATAAAAAGCGATTGGTCCGTATATAGTGAAAGATGTAGGATAAAGTTCGAGTTATTCAACAAAGGTTAAAAGATGCAAGTGACCAACATAAGTCTTATTTTGATTTGAAAATAAAATATATTGTGCCATGAAGTCCTGACAAAGTATTCTTGAAAGTATCACCGTGGAAAAAGACACCTCGATTTGGAGAAAAAGAGGAAGTTGAGTCCAAGATTCATCGCCCATCCGAGATTTTAGAAAGAATCGACCACCGCCTACTCCACTGGGCACTCCCTCTGTAGTTAGCCGTTGCATCATGTGCTCCCATGTGCCCATGCTTCGAAATACCGCTCGATGAATCGTGACATCCCGCCAATACAAAAAGTACAAGTAATAGGATTTCTCATATGATGAAGAGCCAAAGATTCGCTCTTCAAGTAAAGCAGCTGCAAAATAAATAAGTACCATTGCTGGTGAAAGGCTCCGCAACACCCATTGCATGTAGGAAGGTACTTGGGAGCTTTAAAAGCCGTCATTAAACTAAAAAGTTTAAGTGTTATTATAGAATTTTGAATAAGTTGACTTTGCAAATTAATGGGAATTGAGGACTAAAATGCAAGGGGCCAAAATATGAGTTAAAGAGTGCAAAGCCAAATACGGCCTTATAACAAATGAGATAAGACCAAAAACTCAGTTTTCGAATGAGGAGGATTTCATTTTGGGCAAAGTGAGAGCTAGGGCATCCGTTGGGAGGAGAAGAAGGCCATTGTTGTTCTCCATTTCAAGGTTCCACTTGTTCAAGTAAAGTGAAGAAGAAAGGAAGAAGAAAGGAAGAAGAAGAATCAAGGTTAGGAAAAACCCTAACTCTCCACATCTTTGATTTTTGGTTGGTTTGAGGTTGTTTTGATGGTAATTTGGGTTGTTTTGGAAGTGTTTATGGTTAAAGACCAAGAAGTGTAAAAAGAGATGCATAGGTTTTAAGGGATTTGCTGTCAAAAGTCTTCCTAAAACCCCTATTTTGTGTTTTGGCCATAATCTCATGCTCAAGTAGATTCAAAATTGATGATTCCAATTCGAGATGAAAGGTAAAGACTTGTGGCTGAAAATGTATAGAAGAAACAGAGACCTAAATTAGTCTAGAAAGAGAAGTAATTTTAATGTTTCAGAGATGGACCAAAATAGAGTCGAAAACAGGAAATTTCTGGAGTTGTGTGTGATGTTTTGTGTTTTGGCCATAACTTGGCCATTAGACCTCCAAATTAAGTGATTCAAATTTCTATGTAATCTAGACTTCTGGGAAAGAAACTTTCATGAAGAAATTATTACAAAATTGTGTTGGGAGTGTCCTTTTCTAAGGACCATTTTGTGTAAAGTTGATATGATAGAATTATAGGGAAAAAGGTCAAAATTTCCTCAAAACCTATTTTCTTGTACTGGCCATAAATTGGCCTCCCAACCTCCAAATTGGATGATTCTAGTTGGGGAAGAATCCTAAGAGGTAGACCTATAAAAATCTAAAAGGTACCGAGAAGCAATTCTAAACCTAAGTCCTCTGTCTTTGAGACTGAAGTGAAGATACAGGTTTTGATTTCTTACCATGGGTAGGTTCTGTATTTCGCCATGTCATTGTAATGATCCAAATGAGATGATTCAAATTTCTACTAAAATATCTACAGAATTACGACTTTCATGAAAGAAGTTTGAGTAAAATATGTATCGTTTGTTCAGAGCAATGTGCAATTGAAAGTAAAATTTTGTTTCGGGTGGTGAACATTTCCCATAATCGACCTCTTTCGCAAAAAAAAATGCATTGTTAAGGCATGATAGTTATGAGTTGAACATGTTGATATGTATAAAGAAATTACGATCATAAGAATTGAATTGGAAATTATATGAAATGAGGTTAGACTCCGTAAGATGTTCAATCACATATACTGTATGTTCCACAAGACCTGATAGTGAATAACAGACTAGTGCTACAACACTCCGCTTAGTGCTTCTAAGACTTATTCACGCTTCTCAGCACTTCAGATCAGATTGTACTTACGGGTACCTACTATACCGTGTACCTATTATTCATTCTTAACGGGGTCTATACTAAACATTTATATGAAAAGTACATGAATAAAGACCAAGATGCTTAAGAAAATAAGCAGAATTTACGATGCATCAACATACTTATACTGCATCGTAGTGTACCCGGGTACCTTATGTTCCCACTGAAGACATACCTACAAGAGATGATATATCTCACTAGTAAGATGAGGATATAGATATATATATATATATATAAGTATATATAGAGAGATATATATATATATATGTATATATATACATATATGAACTCATAAGACAAAAATGGTCAAATGACTAATTCAAAATTAATATTGTAATACTTCTTGTTTACTCAGATTTATATAGTTATAAGTGATTTTGTTTTTATGTATTTTCCCTACTAAGTGATAAGCTTAGCATGAGTGCTTTTGAATCCATGCAAAATAAGAATTTGTCAGACACCTCACTGTTCGTTTCGGTGTCAACACATTAACCTTAAGGAGTCCCCCTTCATAGGACCCCTATTCTCCTCTTTTGCGGTAATAGAAGTAGTTGTAATTTTTTTTATTTTTTTTTTGAGTTATATGAAACTGTATTGACAAGTAATTTTTTTTTGTGACTCATATATACAAGGTTTTTAAACAATTATGGTGTAGTTTTACTTCTTGTTATATATATATATATATATCAGGGTCTTGAATTTTACAATTAAGACTTTTGAAGATGATTTGCTACTACTTTTACTTGTTTGAGTTGTTCTTAATTATTTGCCAAAGGCAAGTTTACAGGTCTAACTCTACAAGTGCCCCTTCACTCTGCCATAGTTATAGGGTAGGAGCGTTAAGCATTTTTTCTACCCAGTTCTGCTTTACCTACTGATTTTCAATGCGTCATAGAACTAAAAGTAATCTGCAATCCCCTCATCCGTCTTGCTTGTTCCTCTCCCGCTTTTCCACATCTGACTTTTTAACAGCAAATTTATTCTAAGACTAATCATCGGATTGCTTGATTACTGCAACTCGTGTCAAACGACCGACGTGGGGAGAGGAACCAATTCGAAACTACTAGTGGCGAAGGGTTATTAGAAAGCCGTTGGAGCCAAGCTCTTGCATGTCATTGATGAGACTTTGTTCGATCTCACACTTCACGCCGAATCACAAGATTTGATCTACTGACCGGCATCAAAGAATCTGATGATAACCCGCAAAAAAAGGTCGGGCGCATTGTGTCTACGCCTCCGATGATTAAGTTAACAAAAGGGTGGAGAAGAGAAAACGGAGTTAGCGCAGTTGGAGTTGCATACCTTTTCCTCATGGGAAGCCTTGGGCCACTTCATGAGGTGGGCTAGGTGATGGGCTTGCGCTGACGCCTACTTAAGGAGGGTCCCCAGCTTCGAAAGTGCCACGCGCATCTACGTATATCATCAACGACACAAATTGGATGCGGTCCGGAAAGAAAAGGCATGATCACCATGGACTTGGCTCCCTCCACTTGGTCAATCATTACAGGTTCCTCCTAGGAAACCCTAGATGGCCATCTTCAAAGACCAATCTGACGTTTGCATTCCTCCCTAGAACCCCCCGACCGCCAGAACGGCCCGTCGACTGCATTTTCATGGACGCCTCTGCCAGACACTTCGATTCACTGAATCAAGATCATCTAACGCGGACATGACAATCACTTTTCACAGAGAGATCGCTGAGATGGCCCCATTTGAAGGCCAGAGTCATAGCCTCACATGGTTCAAACGGCCGAGTCCGACACGACTACCGAGCGCCAGGTCCGCCCCAGCCGACGCCCCCGAGTCCGACATACCACCGTGATACAAGACTCGCAGGAATCGTATAAAATCGTATAAATCGACGACATCCGATGTCTCGCCGAGTTCTAGGTTTGACTCCTGGCGACTCCTGGGTTAAAATTACAACTTCGCACAGACCATCTCTGTTATGGAATAGAATATGAAAAGATAGATCTGAAGAACAAAATCAACCAAAAAAAACATCTGATTAACCGGAGATTCTATGAAAATTGAAAATCCAAAAAAACCCCGTGAATCTAAAACCTGATGAACATAAAAACACAACCAAAAATCAATTTTTTACAATGAATCAGAGATTCCTCTCAGATATTGAAAAATACGATTTCTCATTCTCTTCAATCCTTTGTTCCCTAATACCAATCAAAACAAGAAATAAAATTGATTTTGTTCCAGAAATCGTAGATTCCTCTTTTAAAAAACCAAAATCAACAAATTTTCACCATCATACCAGATCGACTAGCTTTCTAGCCCTCCTAACTAATGATGGTGAGAGCAAACGACGAGGCAACCTCACCAAGAACTCAAGGTTGTGTCGGGTCGAGGAGGCTACGTGGACAAAGAGGGCATGGTGTGACAAGGTCGTAAAGCTCGGAGCATCCACGCAGATTCGCAGGGGGAGTATGAGACGAGGAGAAGGGAAAGTGGAAACTGAGGAGACTAGAGAGATGAGACTTGAGGAGTTTAAAAACCAAAAAATATCTTCTCGCTTTATAATTAGTATTATGAAAATAAATATAAAATATATTTGACAAAAATTAAGTTTTTACTTTTAACATGATTTAGATTTTAAAATTTTAGATTATCATGCATTTAATAAATATAAATTTAATAGTTTTTACTTATGTTCTTTAAATTACATTATTTATTAAATATAAATGTATTTATATTTTAAAATAAAGATTTATGGTTTATTTTAGAAAATTTAAATATTAAACAAGCAAATATATAAAATAAATAAATTTATTTGCTTTTTTATTTAATCTTTAGCATGAAATGATAAATAATTTTTTTAAATTTATCTCAATACTTTACAAATACATGAAAAAAATTATAATTACATATATTTTTTTAAAGATGAAATGATAAATAATTTGTTTTATTAAATTTTTAGCTTACTTAATTATATATATATTTCTAATAATTTATATAAAATTTTAATAATTTTTAAATATTTTACTCATCTTATTTTATGTATCGGCCGATACGCGACCGATACACCGCGACCGATACGTCTCTTCGGGACCGGCCCAAAGTCGATGACCGACACCGCGACTCAACCTCGATAGCCATGCTTCTCCACCGACACGGGAAGGTTTCACATGATGCAGATACGAGCCGCTTGCAGTGGGTGCAGTTCGAGGTGCATTTGACTTGCGCATGTATTGCCTTGCATGAAATTGGTCAGCTTCTGGACTAGTAGTAGTAGCCTACAGGAAGAGAGGGATGCTATCATGTTTGCTAGTATTGATCAAGGAATGACCAAGGGTTTGCATGGAGATGACATTCGAGGAATTAAAGCTCTATACAACAGGATCTAAGAATGGAATCCGAAACTTCAGTCATGAGGGAAATCTACATATCGATATATATAGTACTGCATGCAGCTTGTTTTCCTTGTACCAAATAAGTGCCATGGTGTCATTTATTTTTACGCAAAAGAGGTTTTGGCAGTGTTGAATTTTATTATTATCACAAATCTACATATCGATATATATATATATATAGAGAGAGAGAGAGAGAGAGAGAGAGAGAGAGAGAGAGAACTTTGTATTTTCAGAATGATGCAATGATATCAAGAGTTTTCGTGATTAGGAACCAATATCACCAATTAATTGAGAATTTCATCCATGTGACCCAGAATTTTTTGCAATTGAGACAGATTCTGGCTTATATATGTACCATCATTATGTATTTAGTGAAAATCATCTTCAATAAATATTATTGTTGTGCTATATATGGATGTCCACTTCAGCTCAACTCCATTCAAAATGACATGATCTGTTTCAGTACAAATATCCTTTCTAAGTAATATATCTACATTAAGTTATAGAGGATGACGATGCTTGTTGCTCTATTGTTAATTGCCAGAATTTTCTGCTGTCCAACTGTCCAAGCTCTCTTCTGTTTGCATTGTTTTATTTTTGTTTTTGAGATAATTTATATACTCAGGCCTTTGGTAATGACTTAAAGTGGGGTGAACCCTCGTTCCTCTGTTTTGGTGTGCTGAACCTTCCCCTTCCTCCTTTCTTTTGCATGGCTCTGTTTCTGCTCTTTCTAACTTATCAGAACCTAGTTCAGGTGTGGCAATGAATGCTGAAGCCTGATTGTTTTAAGGAGCTTGAAAATCATGATCAAAATGATAGTAGCAGCTAAGGGCAGTATGTCCATCTTTGTTGCAGACCTGACATGTGGGCTTGGAATTTCCTCGAGCACCTCGTCCGCGTCCACCCCAACCTCCTCTGAATTTGTTTGGTCCTAAACCTCTGCTTCTTCCATTTGTGTTCTGGTTACTGCTAGCTCCAACCTTCTAATTAGGAGATTATACTGGTAGAGGCATTTGAGAGATCCAAATTCACTTAAGTATTCATTTGATCTATACGGCTTTCTTAGTTCAACAGTAGAGCTTGAGATTCTTGCCAAGTTGCAAGCACAATCCTGGAGGTAAGATTCACAACTACGGGATCATATTCTGGTCCTAGGCCAGCTAAAACAAGAAGCATAAGGTCCTCGTCAGTCACAAGATACCCAACAGTTCCAAGATTATCTGCAACCATCTTCATTTTGGTGAGATATTCATCCATGGAACCAAAACAAAAGTCATTTCAGTCTCGGATATGCAGTGAAGAGAGTTCAAATGAAAGCAAATCTACAGCCACAACCCCTATGAACCAAACTTCAGTTGCAGCCCTATAATCCTCCTTTGAAATCAAGAAGTTGTTGTCTCTCCACATTCCTTGAACCCTAGTCGGCCACTAGTTGAGTCAATTCCTACCACCTTAGAACAAAATGAAGCACCAGAATCTGCACCTTTCCAAAGCCAACCTAGACATCCTATGCAAACAAGATCAAAGAGAAGCATTTTAAACCTTAAAGTGTATGCAACCAGCCACTTGAACTCTTTAAAAACAACCATCAAACAGCCTTCAAACTACTAGTGAACCTACTTGTGTGGAAAATGCTTGAAGCCCAATGGAAGAAGTGGCATGGATGAAGATTTTAGGTGCGCGCCCTGGTTCAAACCACTTCAGGACCTTATTCACCACAATACAATATTGTTGGAAACAAATGGGTGTTCAAACTAAAATTCAATCCTAATAGATGTGTTGAAAGATACAAAGCCAGGTTGGTAGAACCTGGAGACCTTTAGCCCAGTGGTTAAAGCTGCAGCTATTCGATTAGTGTTGACAGTGGCCGTGTCAAAGAATTGGGATATTAGACAATTGGATGTTAAAAATGCTTTCTTGAATGGTACTCTTCAAGAGGTGGTTTATATGGCTCAACCCGAGGGATATGTTGATGCTGGGCCAACACCCTAAATCATATATATGCAAACTCAACTGTGCCTTGTATGGATTGAAGCAAGCTCCTAGAGAGCATTAGTCGATAACTGAGAGAGCTACTCTAATACAATGGTTTTGGGAAATCAAAGTCCACACTCTCTTCATCTTCAACTCAAATGGAAAGATTAGTTTGTTTGCTAGTCTATGTGGATGATATTTGTTAACAAGGAATGATGAGTTGTTGCTAAACAAACTTACAAGTGATCTGAATAAAGAGTTTTCCTTGAAAACTTAGACAAATTCATTATTTTTTGGTATTGATGTGAAGACGTGATGCAACAGGATTATATCTCACTCAATCAAAGTATGTGACTGGATCTTCAAGAAACACAACATGGAAAATGTGAAACCTTGTCCAACCCCAATGACAGCTGGAAAGATATCATCAGGAAGAAGTCAAGAGAAAGGAAAGGAAAAAATGAGAAATCCTACTCTCTATAGAAGTGTAATTGGTGCCTTACAGTACCTAAATTTGATCAGGCCAAACATCTCCTATAGTGTGAACAAACTCAGCCAATTTATGCAAAGTCCAACTATGATGGATTGGCAAGCAATGAAGAGGGTCTTACGATATCTTCAAGGAAGTGTGGAATATGGTATTCACTTAAAACCAAGTAAAATTCTTGCTTTAACTGCCTATTCAGACGCAGATTGGAGTTCTTGTCCACATGATCGAAAATCAATTAGTGGTGTTTGTGTATGTTTTGGTGATTCACTCATCTCCTGGTCTTCTAAAAAAACAACACGTGGTGTCACGATCCATCATAGAATCTGAATATAGCACTCTTGCCCTTGCAGCAACTAAATTAACTTGGGTGCAATCTCTTTTGAAGGAGCTGAAAATTCCTCTTCCTACATGTCCATTGATCTGGTGTGATAACATGAGTGCTAGCTCATTGGCTGCCAATCCAGATTGTCATGCAAGAACCAAGCATCTAGAGATTGATCTTCACTTTGTAAGGGACAAAGTTCTTCAACAAGACCTAAAAGTCAGATATATGCCTTCTTGCGATCAACTTGCAGATTGTTTAACCAAAACTTTGGTTGCCACTCGACATCAATATCTCAGGTCCAAACTGGGGGTCACTCAGTCACCCTTTCGTTTGAGGGGGGCTGTTAGAGAGGATGATGATGCTTGTTGTTCTATTTTTAATTAAGCTAGAATTTTCTGCTTTCTAAAGCCTCTATTTTGCTGTTTTATTTTTTGTTTTTGATATATTTTATATACCTTTGGGTCTTTGGTATTGGACTTTTGTGGTGTAGTAACCCTTTGTTCCCTATTTGGGAATATAAATAGAGTGGGTGTAGGGTCAGCGGTTTTGGTGCTGAAACTTCCCTTCTTCCTCTCTTTTACATTGCTCTGTTTCTTGCTCTTTTTTAACTTACATAAACTATCTTCCATGTTGTCATTAATCATAATTCCTTCTCTTCAGTTGTTACCTATCTCATCTCCTAAGCTCACTAAATGATGAACAGACATCTCCATCAGGGTTTATCGATCGAGGATCTTCAGTGATGTCACGAGGGGACAAAGTAGAAGGTGGATATAAGCTTAGCTCAAACAATACCTTGAACAGTTTGGGTGCCTTGATGAACCATATATATAGCCATTCAAACGACTAAACACACGTTGTTGTATTAAATAATCAATCAAGACCTCACTAACATCAATGTTTTGTCTTCCTTTCAAATTAAAGGCCCCTCTTCCGGCATACACAAGAGAAGACTCCGTCCCATACACAAAAAACAAAGTCGTTGGCGTGAAGTGATCATGCGCTTCCTAGCTAGAATCGTGCGCAAATAATCCATCTAAGAATCTTTTATAAATATATAAAAGAAAAGGGGGAATCATAGAGGGGCAGCCGCCCAAATTCCTTCTTCTGTCGCCACCTTTCGCTGGCACCATAACAAATGGCCTCAGATTTTTTCATTGCTCCCGAGCCTTCACCGACTCTCAAGCTTATAAATAAGCCTAACCAACAGAGAAGCGAAGCAAGAGTAATAGAAACAGCAAAGAGAGCTCAAGCAAGAGAGAAAGATAGTAGAGTGGGAGGTGATAGGGCTAAGTGTGAGAGAGTTCAATTGAGAGGGGTGTTCAGTTGGGGAGATCACACCAAGATTACTCAAGAGAGTGAAAGAAATTGAGTGATAAAAATTGTTATGAGCTGAAGCATGTCCCTGTGTGAAACTCCAAGTGAGGACAATACTTAAATTAATATTCTATCACATTCTGTAACAATGTTAAGAGTTGAAGGTTTTTCCGAGTAAATTTGAGGGTTTTACCATATAAAATTGGTGTCCCATCTTCTGTTTATTTTGTTTTATATGGACTGCTCATCCGCCCAATTGCTCATTTTATATTATTATGTGGTTTGGCAAACCCCACTTACTTATTGTATAATTTCTTATGGACCGGCAAAATCGTCCAAATATTAATTGTAATATTTGATAAGTCATGCATTCCTAGTACCATAAATAGAAACTCATACATTATAATGTATTATATTAGAGTATATAGGTTTCTTTATTGCTTTACGTCGTTACTATTTTTATCTCTTATTGGTATATATATATATATATATCTCAACTCTTTTAATAATATTTAAGTCTCTTTCATAATATGATATCAGAACGCTAAGCTTAATAGAAAAAAAAAAACCTCTAACCCTAGCTGTAGTCGTCCCCATCGTCGCTCATCATGATCTAATGATCGCATGCTTTTAGGCATTCACTAGCCCTTAATTCTTGCACGATCGTCATTATTCTCAAAGGCCAAAGAATCTTCTTCCACCACTACCGTCTAGCCTCCTTGTCGACCGAAAGTCTTGAACTGACCATACATCTCGTAATTTGATTGTTCTCAATGTTAATGCTTAAGCACCGCTAAAACTCACAACCACAAATTATTCCAATGACGCCTAATTCACGCTTTCTCCTATTTGAGTACGATGCATTTGGGTTTCTATTCGATGGCTCAAAGATGTGTCCTCTAGGTTAGATAAGACCACCGTCGCACTTCCAAATTGTCGGGTCCATATCTATCACCCCAGCAAGTTTTTATCTCTACTCCACCACATCCTCTCGTACATGAACTACTCTCAAAATACGTATGCCTCCCTTCTCGCACTGATGGATTATGACCCATCGCTGTGAATCTGCGCTCCCGCCAAGGTAATCGCCCATTACCGACTATATAAGATGTCAAACACACATCGACTCTTGTCCTTAAGTGAATGCCCCCAATATCTTGATGAGCCTCCTCGCTAGTGTTTTGAATGGACTTGGCCCGACCTACTCAAACATATCCCATGCCCTCTAAGTCAGCAGAAACTCCAATTACTTTTTAAGGAATTGTTTGAAAGCAACTACTTAGTTATTATGAGGCCTAAATTAAAAATTCTTCAATTCCTTCCTAACATCACCACCTTCCACTCTCAAGCCACTACCTGGTTATTTCAACTGGCCCTTCATCACATCGTCAGTCGAACAATAGTGGTAAACGACACCATAACCGGTCTCAACAGTCATGGACCCTACCTAACACTCGCCCATAATATTGACCAACTACTCCTTCATTCTATCCGCGACATCCAACACCACCAACCTAGCTCGGGCATAGTAGCTACCTCAGGCGTTATCAAATTTATAGTATAACCGGGCACTTTGCTCGACAGTGCAGTTATCTATCCACCTAGGCACTTGCATCTCTTCCACTCCACTCCTCGTCCCGAGAGCCAGCGCTCAATCTTCACTACACCCTATGCTCATCATTGCAATCCACACTCTAATCCTAGTAATTCTCCTGATCGGGTAACTGATTCTGGGTTCCTCCTACCATGTGACAACAAATCTTGCTACCTTAGTTTCATGAGTCGTATTAATCGACCACAAGAAGTATATTGGTGATGGCACAGACACTTTATTGCCAACATTGGTTCTTTCACCCTTACCTCTTACCTACACCATTATTATTTACCAATGTGTTATATGTGCCTGCAATGTTTAAAAACCTTATTTCCCCGTCTCTCAAGCCAGGTTTATAACCCTATTAATGTCTTATTTTTTTACTTCCTTTTCTTTTAGGTGTAGGGATCATCATACTGGGTCACTTTGGTACGAGCAAACTGTAGACTAGGCGGTCTATTACTAGCCAAAATCAGTCCCCCTTCGATCTTCCACCTTTGTTCTGTCTTCTTCAGTTCAGTCCTCATTTTTTGCTATCTCCATGTTGCATAACACCAGTCATCCATCTTTACTTATTTTTGCAAATTTCGTTGTTCTAGATTTCTTTTCTCGAAGAACATTTATGTTCATTTTCTTGTAACTCCTGCAATATTAATAAAATCCATAAGTTACCTTTTACTAAATCAAGCATTACCTTTTCCTCTTCTCTTAATATCATTTTTTCTGATGTTTGGACCTTACCCGTTTCATCTGTTATTTTTGTTGACCATTACACAAAGTATATTTGGCTTTATCCGTTACGTCAAAATCAGCGGCTTCATTCAAACTTTTATCGCCTTCAAGCAACTTGTTGAAAACTATTTCACCATCACCATTAAAAGCACTTTACATAGATAATGGGGGCAAATTTTTAGCTCTTCAGTCCTTTCTCACGACCCATGGTATAACCCATCTCACAACACCTCCACACACTCCTGAACATAATGGATACTCCGAATGTCGGCATCTGCATATTATTGAAACGGGTCTTACTCTCCTACATCAAGCATCTATATATCCCTCTCACTTTCTGGTCGTATGCTTTTGCTATGGTTGTGTATTTATTAAATTGAATGCCTAAAGTTGGTCTTTCCTTGGTTCTCTGAAAAGTTATTCCACAAAAGCTCCCGACTCCATCCAAACTCTTTCTGCCTTCAATTGTTTATGTGTTCCTTTGGTTGCGTCCCTATTCTTCCCACAAACCCGATCCCAACTAACTCTTGTGTCTTTCTTTGCTACTCTCACATAGAGTACCTTTCTTTGTTTCCTCACCCTACCTCAAAAAAAAATCTTTTGTGTCTCACACATATCAAGTTTGTGGAGAATGTATTCTCGGCTCACTCTCTACCTCCACCACACTGAGCACAACACAAACTCTTCACTCCCCGCCCATTGTTCACCTCAAGGCGACTATCCAACTCGCCCTTCCCTAACACCCATACTGTCGAGCTCACCAGAACTGCTACGTTCATCACCATCACCCCACCCATCCTCCCATCGAACTTCATCTCCTCGACCCATACCTTTGAACCAAATTGTTGCGTTCATCACCATCACCCCACTCGTTCTCACACCGAACTACATCTCCCCTACCCATACTATTGACCTCAACCGAATTGCTGTGTTCCTCAAAATCACCCCACTCGTCCTCTCGACCGCATCCCTAACCGCCTCAAATATTTGTTCTACATACTTTTCACCTGGGCTGACTCGCTGGTCGTGCACCCTACTCACCCTCACCTGGGGCCATACTCCGAATTCCTCTTACCCATTCCCACCAACTTCCCGACTAGTCCCCCTCCTCCCTCTCCCCCACTAAACCATCATCCCATGCACACTCACTCTAAAAATGCCATCATCAAACCCAACCCGAAATATGGCCTCACCACCAAAATTCTAACTATCATTGAACTCTGCACTGTTGTCCAAGTTCTCTAAGATCCCAAGTGGGTTTAGGCGATGCAGGAAGAACATGATGCTCTCATCCGTAAAGATGCATTAGTCTAGTCCCAGACTCGGGGCGTATATAATAGGTAACAAATGGGTGTTTCGCATAAAAAAATCCCGATGGCTCTATTTCACGATATAAAGTTTGCTTGGTTGCTAAAGGCTTTCACCAACAGCCGGGCATTGACTTTCATAAGACTTTCAGTCCCATGATAAATCACATCATCATCTATACTGTGCTTAACATTGCCCTCAATCACAAGTGGCATTCACCAACCCTGATAATAATGCCTTTCAATGGGCAGCTCTATGGAGGAGGTCTATATGGCGCAATACAAGCAAATAAAACACCTGATTATCTGCACAGATCATGTTTGTCTCTTTACGTTGAAGACTATTTATGGGCTCAAACAAGCTCTAGGAGCTGAAAACTTAACTCCATACCTTCTTCTTGCTCTCTCGACTTATTCACATCCCGTATGCATTTTCCCTTCTTTATTTACTCCTACTCGTGAATGCGCCTTCTATTTCCTCGGTTTATGTCGATGGTTTGATTATTACAGTAGCACCCTCATTTGTGGACAATATTATCGTAACTTGACTTTAAATTCTCCACAAATAACTTGGGGTGTAATCTTTCTTTAGGTCGTGGGTTTCGCCACTTCCAATGTCTCCTACCATCTCAACAAAAGTATGTTATTGATATTCGAGCAAACATAACATGCCAGGACTCTAAAAATCGTCTCTACACACCTTATCTGCAGGTACTTCGAATCTACAAAGACAATAACACGCCTTACCAATGCCACTATGTACCGTTGTGTAGTTTCCAGGGCCTCCAACATCTCTCAGATGACTCGAATTAAATATTTCTTTTGTCGTGAATAAACTCTCCTAGTTTATAATGCAATCATCTAAACACTATTAGGGAGTGGTCAAATGTTTGTTTCTTTAATGGCATGAGATTCCTTAGTATCCGACTTCTGCGCATAAATCAATCGACATCGCATGGTTTCTTTGATGTAGATCGGCCGTAACCCGACGATCGTATCTACAAGTGTTTCTTTCATTTTCCTTGGTGCTAATCCAATTTCCTCGGAGTTCTACAAAGCAACGCATTGTTGCTCGTTCTTCCATTGAGTAAGCAAATATCGCGGCAATTGCAACTATTGCCGCCGAAGCCTAATGGGTGAAATCGCGGTTGCCGGTAACCACCCCACCACCTCAACTTCGCTATGCACTGGGCAGAAGCCAGCGCCCACCTCAGTTTCGACATCCTCATGCCACTTATCCTCTACTAACTCTCGTCATCTTCACATGCAAAACACCTTTGCGACACTTATCACTTGTTGAATGTCCCGCTGAGTCGCCCTGAGCTACATGTTGTTCATGCCCTCTCTAGTGACCAACTTTACCGATGCACTTACCAAATCTCATCTGCCTTGCCTCTTTTCCCTATGTAAATAAGTGGTGCTATTTCCGCAGCTGTTCATCTTTAGGTACAGGAGATATATGTAGGGTTTCTTTTATCGGGTTTTACGCGTGCCATTACTATCCTTATTGGTATATATATATATATATATATATATATATATATATATATATATATTCAACAATATGTAAGTCTCTTTCATAATATATTATTTTTAAAATAGTCAAAATACACATTTTTTCTCCATGATTTGAACTGGTTTAATTCAATTTCACAAACCCTCTAATGTATAGATGATAAAACATGGCCACAAAAACCGTGGCACTACTGCATCCAAGGAAAACATATGTTAAACAGAATCGAACTATATAATTACAGTAGATTCCACTCAATACCTATGGTAGCTGATCAACTTCAAGTTCCACCTTTTGAAGGTCCTCAACCCATTGTATAGGGTCTTTAATTCTCGAATGTCATCCTCATGCAACCGCCAGGTCACTTCGTAGCTAATGCCGAAAAACATAGTCAAGATCCCCAATCCACCATGCCCAAGTTTAAGAAGATGCCCTATTTCATGCATGGCCACTGCCCCAAGTCATATGCATTAGAATTGCACCTATCGCCTATGTTTCATTGAAATCATAATGAAATCTTCCATCCGTCGGAAGCATGAGCTAAGGTACTACCAGGTCATCAAACGGGTAACCATCTCTATGATCACCCCTAAGAAAACCTGATGCCAGTCGCACTTCGATCTTGAGTCTCTCGCGAATGTGAAGTGCGCTGCGTAGCTTTTGGTCATCGAATGTGTCGCCATCTGGCTCGGGCCCGACTGGCATGTGGAGAAACGCGCATAGCGAGACGAGGTCCGCACCACACCTGGGAACTTTCGAAGAAAGTATAATGAGCTACTCGTGGTGGAGGATCCACGCCATCATACTGATGTGCCTTTTTTTCCCGAACGATCCAGCCGGTCGCGACTAGTGTCTCTACCACACCACGCTGAGTCTTCACCATCTCGCATAATCGCTTCGTAATCCAAACTTCTACGGATGACCTTGAGATGGTAATTAGTCCGGGTAGGTTCCTCGACAATGTGACCACTCAAATCATTAAATCATCATCGTAGGCATGGCCTTTGTTTTAGTACATTACAGCTCAAGTAACCAAATTGTTGAAGGTATTTCGAGTTTCGCGACTTTTACTTTTGGTCCCATTGCATACTGGAGATCTCGACAAATTCTAATGTGTTGATGCTTTTTTTCGTTCCTTGGTGAGGGTGATAATCTCGCATGAGACGGTAGAGAGAGAAACAAGAAGAGGTATAAGAATATGACAATGACAAATACGTATGAAAGTTTAGGTGCCATAACTAACGGGTCGTGTGGGTACAAGAGAAAGGCGCCTGTTGATTGTGTTCAGATTCTCATTAATCTATTGTAATCTTACGAATGAGGCCATCGACCGTAGTCAATTCTTATGAATTATAAGGCTTCCGGTATCCATTAAGTTTTGCCTATTCCACACGAGAAATTAATAACATTCTTAGATGTGTATATAGAGACCATCAAGCATGGCATTGCTGTTAATATTTACTGATTTTTATTCTCCTAGTCATAAGGGCACCAAGGTTGTTGTGAATCGTGCGAAAATGGTGATAAGAATCGAAGAACAAAAACAAGAAGAATACACATAAGGTTTTAAGTGGTTTGGTAGTGTGCTTACATCCATGGGAACGGTGAAATCGAACTTTTCACTATCACTGAAATAATGTTACATAGGAAGGTATTTATAATAACCCTAGATATTACAAAATTATAAACATACCCTTATACCCTAAATATATTGTAGGCACTTGCCCCCCTTTTACTCTCAAAATGAGCCACATGCCATAACAATCTCCCACCTCAGTTGTCCCAACATGTCTTGAAAACTCCACCTAGGTCTGGGCAGTTGAACCCTTCTCAAGCACAACTCACTAGAAGAGACTCAACTCCATGTGATCTGTGAAATCTCACATCTTATATGTTTGGTCCTTGCATGATACACTTGGTTTCGGCAGCTAACTCTAACTATCACAATGCAATCGAACTCCATCTTACTCAATACCCAACCTCGACTAATCCCGCAAGTCACATTGCTTCCTGCAATTTTAGCTACTACCATATACTCGAATTCAGTTCAGATGCACACCAGTGGATTTATACCATAGACTTCCAACAACAGTCCCCTCCGCCAGAGTGAATATATAACCCAGGGTGGACCTCCTATCATCCAAATCCCTCTTGCATAACTGTGATCTACATATCCCAATAAATGAAGGAACACTACGTCTACTAAATGAATGAGGCCATAGCTCAGTCCCCCAAGTATCCTAAGATCTACTGACCAGATCCCAATACATCATCCCATCTTGACAAAGCTACTTACCACACTAACAAATCTTGTGCCAAATCCTGGCCCTCATTAAACCATAGCATACATTAAGCACCCATCGACTTTGCATATGGGTCTTTGGCTGTCCTATACATCATCATTTGTCTGGGCATTGTGTAGTAAATAATCTCAAATGGTTAGCCAAAGGTGGACTTATCAGTTTTGCATTCTCCATGCTGGAACCTCTCCGACACCTTCCTAAGATAGCCACTCTGAGACAACCATAATCTCCCTAAAGCTCTTTCTATGGGAATCTCCATCCCAAGAATCTTCTTGGCCACACCTAAATCCTCAAATTCTCTGCTCAATAAGATTTTTAATTTGTTGACCTCACTCATACTTTCTAAGTAAAGAATCAACATATCATCCACATAAAGCAATAGAAGCATAGGGATGAATCCATCATCAAGACTCTTCACATAAACACAACAAACATATACTACATCTTTTGTATCCAATTGACTGGTTAGGAGTTAGCCTTATACCATTGCCTTAGTGGACTGCCTAACCCATATAGTGATTTTTAATTTATGTACCAAATGTTCATGTCCATTTTGAGAACCCTTCTAGCCGTACTCCATGGGGTCTCTAACTCACCATGAAGGAAAAAGTGTCTTTACATCCATCTACTTCAACTCCATATCAAAAATAGACGCTACAAAACTCAACACTGCTTCGAGATAGAGGCATGTCCGACTAACCTGGGAAAAATCTCATCATAGTTAACCCTATGCTTCTGTGAGTAACCCTTTGCTACTAGCCGAGCCTTAAACTTTTCACCCTCATTTTCTGAAACTGCTTATTTCTTCTTGTACACCCACTTGCACCCTATAGTCCTCTTCCCTTTAGGAAGTTCCACTAACTCCTATGTTTGGTTCTTATGTGGAGATTGCATCTCCTCCTCCATAGCACCCATCCAACTACCTTTCTCTTGGCTATGTATTGCCTCCTGAAAGTTAGTAGGATCCCCACTACTAGTCATTAGTGCATAAGAAACCAAATAAAACCATACTCCCGTAGTGGCTCACAAGGCGCTTGTCTCCGCATGTGGCCATACTATGTGGCTGCGAATCTTTCAGACTAGCTCTCTCTGCATTATGAGTCTCTAGCTCCACATGTACCATACTCATCACTGTAATGATTTTTTGGAGACTGCTTTCTTCTTTCAGCATTATAACATGAATTTCATCAAAATCAGTTACACCCTATTGATCACCACCTTGTTTGCCTTTGGATCCCATAACTTAAAGCCTTTTACCCCTTTCTGATTTCCGAGAAAAATGCACTGTCTAGACTTAGCATCAAGCTTCAATCTCTCATCTCCAGCAATGTGTGCATATGCTAGACATCCAAACACTCTTAACCTTGAGTAGTCTACTCTAATACCCGTCCATTCCCTCTCAATCCTTCCCATCTAATGATGCCCTGGTGACCTATTGATCAAGTGAAGATGCCATACTCACCGCCTATGCCCGTAACTTCTTTCTAGCCTTGCATTCAATATGATACACGAGCCTTTCCAGCTCTTTAAATCTATTCATCATCTCTACCACACCATTTTGTCATGGTGCCTTCTAAACTATGAAGTGCCTTTAATCCCATGCCCGCTAATAACCTCAAAGGGACCCAGAGTCCTGCAAAATTTTACCATTATCCGACCGAGGCATTTGGTCTTCCTCCTTGTTTGGTTTTCCACTTCAATTTTCCACAACTTGAATTTGGAAAATGTTTATGACTTGTGTCACATGAAGTACACCCAAAATTTCCATGAGTAGTCATCAATAAAACCCACAAAATATACATTACCTCCCAAGGATGTTGTTTGTACTTGTCCCCCAAATGTGTGTGAACATTATCAAGAATCCCCTTGTCTTGTGTGTGTATTATTCGGAACCGCACCTTGTTTTGTTTCCCCAAAACGCAATATCGTATGCTAACTCAATCTTTCATGTTTTGATAACTTCAATAGCTTTCTCTAATGAAGCTTTATCATCCCACGCTCACCCATATGCCTTAACTGCATATGCCACAAGGTTGTGTCTAACTCAGGCTCTAGGGTTGCAGCCCCACCTACCATTGTGGTACCCATCAGTTTGTAGATATTCCTTGCTAGCTTCTACCCTTTCATCACTATCAAGACACCTTTGCTCACCTTCATTACTCCATTGGTATATTTGTAATTAAAATCAATACCGTCTAGAGTTCCAATGAAATCAGATTTTCCCTCAGGTCAAGAACATGTCTAACATCACACAATGTTCTAATGACACCATCAAACATCTTAACTATGATATTACCATTCCACAACCTTAAAGAAGCATCATTGTACTCCATCAAAACAAAATCAGAATTTACTAACCTCAGAAGTGTCAAACCAATCTTTATCGACTTCATATGATAAGAGCATGCAACCACTATAATCCAAGCAATTCGTTAGATGATCTGGAAATTTTCAGATGAAACCGAAACCATATCACCATCATCATTGCTCTTTAAGTCTCCTTCTTCTTCTGTACTACAACTACGCACTTTGAGCGAACCCTCTATGTGTTCTATGTTCCTTTTTTTCCATTCTGGACATTCTCGTTTTATGTGCCCCTATTTCCTGCACTTGTAACACAAAATATCCTTCATTCTCCTTAATTTGGATCGAGATTTGTTTTTCCTCGAATCACTTTGAGACTTGTTTCTCCCACGCTCCTGATTACACTTAGCCACAAGGCCTTCACCCTGTGAACTCCCATCATTGGCTTTCTTCCTTTGATTAAAGGATAGTAGAGCACCTGTGATCTCCTCCAATTTGGGGAGGTTTCCTTTCCCCTACATCGTAAGGGTAACCGCATTGTCGTAAGACTTAGGTAGAGAATTCAATAAGATCAATGCACCCCTTCAACTTCACATCAATCCTGATCTCAAATCACTAATGATCCTCGATTAAACACGTTTATGCGTTGATCTAAAGGTCGACCCCTCCGCCACCTTTAGACCACATCTCTCTTCTTAAGAAGCATTCCATTTATCAATGATTCGACATGTATCACCTAACTCAACCCATTGTTGTCGAAGATTCCTCATTCATGACATGGTACATCACCTCATTGGCCAAGCACATTCGATAATACACAAACTCTTATTTCTAATCCTTCACCCTGCGGATTCATTCCTTCAGGTTGTTTTCCACTCAACGCCTTTACCAAACCATATCATACCAACACATCTTTTAACCATCCTCGCTACAACCGAAGCTCTGATCCACTGTTTCATATGTTCAAAGATCACACGATCGTGAATTCACACTCGATACCATTGTCAGAATCGTGCAACAATGGTATAAGAATCGAAGAAGAAAAATAAGAAGAACACACACAAGGTTTTATGTGGTTTGGTAGTGTGCCTACATCCATGCGAATGGCAGCTTGAATTTTCACTATCAATGTAAATAATATGTTATAAGAGACATATATTTATAATAACCTGGATATTACCAAATTACAAAAATATCCTTATATCTTAAATATACCAGATTATACTTCAAGCAAGGTGGGGCAAAGCCTCACACTCCCAACCTATTATTTCAATTCCCAACAAAAGGATAGTGCTTTCTATTGCATTCTTCATTATGAATTTACCTTCATAGAGTATTTGACTTTTACGTTGTACATGACCACAATCGAGGGGTAAAATAGCGCAAATGTTAGTTTACCGATTCCTCGAGGTATCGGGATAAGAATTTTAGGTTGATCTTCATCTCTTGTTCTGTAATATCAAAATCTAATTATTTATACATATTAAAAAACAAGAAGTAAACTAAAAAATGATTAAATTAAAGTGAATCCTACCTTGTTCTTCTTTCACTCCATGGAGGATTCACACCAATCACCTATGCATATCAAATATTTGCACTGTTTCTGGAGAAATTGAAGACCTATAGGGATCTATTACACGACCCACGACACTAAAAGTTGCCACAAAGCCACTGTAATTGGAATGAAATAAAACATTTGTCACAACTTAGACAAAATACGAAACTTCATAGTAGATTTTTCCTTCCAATTGCCAAGTCATCAAATTTATAATCTGAGAAAGAAGAGCCCTCATCAAGATACACACATCAAGTTCAAATTTCATAGGTTCCGCTTCTTACCCACTCTAACCACTCTAAAAGCTCCAAACCTACTGATGTACTACCTCCTTCGGGAGCATTTGAAAAAAATTCACATTCCGCACTTTCTTCAACTGTAGTTAAGAATGCATTCTTACATATCTGTCATAAAGTTGATACATGACACTCCTAACTTTACTAATGTTCTCCTGAGCTACATGTGAAGGAAACATTTTGGGTAATGTAATCTCTAGAACCCTTATTTTCAATCTAGGGTCCAACACCGCTCCTATTGCCATTAGCATATTGAATTCACCCCAATACTTGTCAAACCTTTGTTTCATGTTTTGAACCATACTCCTAACAAAGTCATCATGAGATTCAGAATTTTATCCAATAACACTTTAATCCTATACACCCCACTAAGAAACAAGTTAGAAGTTGGATATTCAGAGCCTGATATAATGTTAGTAGTGTCTTTAAACACTTTTAAGACTTGAAGCAATTTCTCAATCTTTTCCCACTCATCATCATTAAGAAAACAATCATAATTATGATCATGTAAAGCATGTATAGGAAATACCTTTCTAAACTTGATAGCACAATCCAACATGTCATAAGTTGAATTCCAACAAGTCTTGCATTCAAGGACTAATTTTCACTCTTGCACGTTGTATTAGCTAACAAGTTTACCAAACCGTTTGAGTCGTGCCTCACTTGAATTCAAAAGTCCATGGTTTCATGGACTTTGGCAGTTGATGCTCTTACTTGTTCAAGACCATGTTGAACCATTATGCTGGAGGATATGTGTACAACAACGGACATGAAATTACCTTCCATTGCATAGAAGCCTTCCATTAGATGGAAAATTGTCCTTTAGAATCTGAATACAATAATCATTTGCACTTGCATTATCCACTTAAATTGTGAAAACCTAAGAGAGAATGAAAATAAATGATTGATTAGTTCACAAATCACAACTAAAAAAACTAATATAAGTATAGCAAAAGCACACTTACTTTGTTCTCAATTTCACACTCTTCAAACATGTTAAGATGCAATCGGCATGTTAGCACCTTTACATGGAGGAGGCAAGTGAAAAAGTTGAGCACTTGCTTCCGGCTTTCCAATCAAGATCCACACAAACGAGCTTATTAGAACCATATACATTCAACTTTGTGGCTCGACCACTACAAACCAGTCAAACTAATTCGATCCACCATTTTCAACAATGCTTAGCTTCTTCTCTCAAACTCTAGACTTTAAAGGAGTCTATTCTTATAGTGTGACTTTTAAAACACACTAGTCCATCGCGGGCATTCCCCGCTTCATCATCAAGTTAAACTTCCTCTTCAACCATATGTAAAGGATGCTCATGCATCGTGAGCCAATGTGCTATCTCTCTCATCTTTAACATGTCAAATCACACGATTATGCAAACCACTAACAAATCCAGATTGGTTTTTACCAATACTTGAATCGGATGGTAAAAAATTAATCATTTGTTGTTGCTTCAAGTGTAATGCCGTTTTTGAACAAGTGTCCAAATGTCGGCTCAAATGAGTAGTGCTTTTAAATGCCAAGATAGAAAGAGGAGATTTACAACATTTACACCTTATCATTTCCCTTTATCATTTCAAGTTCAAGAAAATCATCCCAAACTTTTGATCTTCTGTCTCTTAAAATCTTGGAAAGGGTTTTCAACCTCAGCTTCTTTCGATGTAGTGAATCTAGTGATAGGAATGGCTTCACTAGTTTCCAAATTAACATCTTCACCTTCATTAAGTTCATCTAATTCCTTAATCTCATCCTCAAGATTCACATAAAACTCCTCTACTTGAAGTGCCTGCGGTGCTGAAGATGTTGGGGTCTCACAGACTACGACACCTTAAACACAAGGATGAAACTCACTGTCACTATAACAAATACACAACAAGAACAAAACATATGGTACATAAAATAAATAAACAAATAGAGCTACTAATCAATGTAAAATAATTCTTATATGCATATATATCGTTTGAATATTGGAAAATACAATTCCATAAATCTTTGCCATGTCATTCTCCATTTTCTACATATAAACAAACCTAATTACGAACAATAAATTAAGATAATATACAAACTTAAAATGAAAGTCAAGCTATCTTAGTCTTTATTCCTTCTTCATTGTCTTTCGTAAAAGTTTCTTGGATACCTAGTAAGATAAATACAATTGTACAAAAAAGTCAGTAAAAATATTCTTCTAAGAGAATACATATTGAACTTCATATCAGCAAAGATAAATATCCAAGATTATATGTCAACTAAGTTTAGCCATAGAAACTAGATAAGAATAATTGAGGCAAAATCTAGTCTTCAATTGATAATTAACCGATCACAATGAGAAAATATGAAGGAAAAGACAATTAATAAAGAAAATGTATTAATATATAATAGAACCAATTTGGTTTTGTTTCAAATATAACACTAGATTATTATTTTTTATATTCCACCAAAGACCACAAACTGCACTAGTTCGTCGCCCTTTCCACAACAAATGCATCAAATTTAAATTCAACAGGTAATGTTCAGTTCTCGCCATCTTGCGGGTATCCTAATGGTGACGATCTCCCAGAGGAAACCAAATTGCATGAAACAAAAAGATATTCAGGAAATGATCCAGAAAACTGAAAAAGAAACTGCACTTCACCAATTATCGAGGAAAAAAATATAGAAACGAAAGAAAATCAAGAAAAAAAAAATACCTGCTCGATGCCACGGCATTACCGTAGCTAACAAGATCTGCCATGTCCCAAATTTAAAAAAAAAAGGGTTGGGAAGGTAAAGGATGGGTATAATCCTTCACTTCACTTCTAATTTGTCAAAAGTTTAAAATAAATATATGACAGTTCAATTATAATTTTATGAACTTACATTAACATTTCATGCCATGTCCAATTTTTAAAGAAAATTAATTATTTTTAAAATAAATATAGTTTATAACTAAAATAAATAACAAAATTTATGATTTTTAAGAATAAAATAGATATATTATTTATGTCATCCCCTAAAGTAGGATATATAATTTTTTTTTAATTCCTTAAAATTTTATATACAAAAATGTTCGAGTTTCTCATAGTTTTTCAAATGAAGCATGAAGCTGTCTCACTAATTAATTAACATTTTGAATGAAACTTCACTTGAGCGAGCTATTAATCTAGCTCAGAAATTCCCTAGCTTGTCTCATTCACAAGACTCCCTAAAGAGCAAGTGGGGAAAAGCAAAATCAGTTAGGCATCTAATGAGACCACCGTAAGTGGTTGGTATTAGGGGAGAGATTCAGGGTTGGAGTCAAAAAAGAAAAGAATGTGGCCATTCATGAATCTTAAAGCGCTATTAATTAGGAGAAGGGCGTGTCTCTATGTTAAGACATAGTATTGAAAGCTGATAAAAGAGTGCAGTCAAAGAGGAAGTAGAGATGATTTTCTGAAGCCACTAATTCCTATAACAGAGATAACGTCAGTTTCCTAAATGAATGGAAGAGTTGAAGCTAACTAGATTTTTCAGGAAAGACTAATTTAGCAACTTCTAACCTCCCCGATATGACAGCAAGTTTGACAAGGACGTCCAACGTTCTTGACCAACTCAACAATTGGTCACAAGGTCTTTCATATATATATATAGGATGAATGAACCGGTCGTCACCTCAAAATAAGTACAAAAGTCCTAATCCAATACACCCATTTTAATCTTAATTCTTAAAGTTACTCAAAATTCTTAGTTTGGCTCCAATTGGAAATTGTTTCCGTTAGCGCTGATAAAGTAGAAGAGGTGCGATTACTAACAGAACTAGTCAAACGTCCAGCTACATGTAGGCTCTGACATTTTAGAAAATGCCATATTCCAGTGTATATAGAGGAAGAATTAATGGGAAATTGGGTCCCATTGAGAATAATTTCCATAAGAATACTGGAGTGTTTCCGCCTAATTTGTAGTTTCATTGAGGCTTAAGGAAGAAAATGGAGATGACTAATGGGGAATAGGGTAAACACCAACTCATATGATTATAGGATTCAATGAGAACTAAGAAAAATGAAGACCAGTCCCCCATAAAGAGCGAAGACTCCGTTCCACACGCAAAGCAAAGTCATTCACGTCTGGTTTGGGGGTGATGATCATGCCCTTGCTAGAATTGTGCATGCATCATTCAAACCTTCTAAGCGTCAAGATCACTTGAAGAAAGGACACCCAATTCACAAGTCCAAGATCAGTATATTCTTCAGATTCCTTTTATTTCTTTCCATTTCCAGATACTTAAAAAAGTGTTTCCTAACAGGTTAATCCATGGCAGACTTGAGCTGCGTTCCTTGCCTTTTTTTTTTCTTGGTTGCTAATTCATAGCAACCAGAAACACGCCTGGCTTCCTATATATGGATGCAGGCCTTTTCCTCAAAACTCTTTTCCGATCTGCATAGCCAATTTCTGGTTCATTTATATTCATTAGCAGTCTAGTTCAACAATGCTGAAATCCCATTACAATGATCTCGTCTCAAAGAAATGGTTAGAACGTAAATTAATCAACATCAGTGCCATAAACAGAAACTCAGCTATTTTAGCATGATTCCGAAAATACAATATTCTTTTCCTCATTCATTTTTAATGGTTACAACTCAATTTCACGAACTCTCTAATGTTTAGATAATAAAACATGCATGGCCACTGCAGAGCAGCATGGATGGCACTTATTTCATACAAGGAAAAAAACACACTGCAGCAGAACTGAACTATATAATTAATAGGTAGCTAGATTCCACTCGGATACTTCATGGTAGCTGATCGAACTTTCAAGTTCCACCATTTTTAAGGTCCTCAACGGTTGTATAGGACTTTAATTCCTTGAATGTCATCCTGATGCAAACGCTTAGTCACTCCAGATCTAATGCTGGGAAACATGATTGCATCCTGAACTGAACTATGTCCAAGTCCAAGAAGATGCCCTATTTCATGGACGGCCACAGTCTCCAAGTCCATTGCATTAGGAACTGCACCTATTGCCCATCTTTCATCGGCATCGTAATGAAATCTTCCATCTTGTGGGGAAAAAGCATGAGCTAAGGTACTTCCAGGGCCATCAAATGGGTAACCATCTCCATGATCACCCCTATGAAAACCAATTTTCAGGTTGGCACTTCCCCCGATTTTTAGTCTCCGCGAATGTGAGTGTGTTGCAAGTAGCTCACGTCGAACGCGCGGGCCACCGGGCCTGGCCTGACTTGGGGTGCCGGGAGAAATGCATAGGTGTGAGATGGGTCTTGGAAGCAGCCATCTTGGTAATCCCAAAGAAGGAATAATGAGCTACTGTATGGAGGGATCCATGGCTATCATGGTGATGCCTTTACCTGAACGCATCCAGCTTGTGCCGTTGACGATATCTGCTACACCACAGTGAGGCTTCACCATCTCTGACACTGTTTCGGAATCCAACTGGGTGATGCTGGAGATGGTAATTGGTCTGGTAGGTTTTGATGGCGGACTCTACCAGATCACCAAAATCATCATCGTGGCCATGGCTTTGTTTTGGTGATGGCTATAGCTCAAGTAACCAAACTGCTAGCGTATTTCGAGCTTATGGATGCCTTTGACTTTGTCTCCCTTGTGACATCCTTGAAGATCCTTGATAAACTCAAATGCTGATGGTTTTTCACCCTTTGTTGAGGGTGATAATCTTGCATGGGACGCGATAGGGAACAGGAAGAGAGAGGAGTAATGATAATGAGTATCAGAGAAGAACAGTGGTAATTTAATGAATGGAGAGATTGGTGAGAAAGAGACATTTGTGATTTATGAGCCAGTGCATAATTGCGCCAATTTATAGACCTGGGGTGAGAAATTTGAGTCATCGAGTTAATTCTTGCGAATATAAGGTTTCAAGCTATCCTGACGTACATGTAATGTTTTGCCTATTCCACACGTAGAAATCTAAGGCATTCTTGGGATGCATGATAGAGAGACCAAGCATAGACAATGTTAATATGACGTAGGACAAATATAATAACTTGATCTCGGATGGAAGTTATGCTCTAATACCAAATTGATGTAGCTCGATTACGAAGAATAATAAAATTAAGAAGAAAACAAACAAATAAATAAAACTAAATTATTGAGTTTTTCAATATTATATTAAGTCTACCAAAAACAATAACATAAGGTGCTATTTATGCAATTCAAAAGAAAATCCTAATGTATAACCTAAAAATCCTAACAACAAATCCTAAAAGGCCACAAATAAATCATTAAAACTTCAATGTATAACCTAAAAACCCTAACAACTAAATCCTAAAAAAGTACGGTTAAATAAATAAACTAATAATAATAAAATCATAATCGACTGGGCTTCTATCCTCGCCTAGGCTAGATATGGACCTACTCCATGCCTCATCATTCCCAAGTTGAAAAGAACTTGACCGAAGGATTGCAAACCCTCAAACTTACCGGCCTTTGGTCCCAGATTGTCATTCTTTGCTTACTCCCTAATATCCCATGTTTGATTTTCTTCTAAAGTCTCGAATCTCAGGGTTGAATGTTGAATGTTCCTTGACTAGAGTCATGATCATGGAGAGCTTGACTGCCGGGTGAATTGATCCAAGGGATCTTTGATGTCAAGCTTTCTTTCTTATGCCAAACTCGTGTGTTTGGTCTCATGAGTCGATTCTCGATCGCCAGAGGAGATCGAACTCAAAACAATAATGGGGTCAGTGATTTGGCACGGATGTTGCAAAGACCGGAGTTCAAGTGATCGGGAAATCAAAAGGAGTGATGGTCACAAGGATTACATAAGTAATAGCCGAAAGATCAAAACTGGCCGAGCAACTTCGTAAGAGGTGGTTTCGATCCTATATGCCGATTTCAACCCTTGTAGAATTAGCGGCGTCGATCAAAGTAGCAATGGTGTCGAGATTCGGAGTGGGGAGACAGATTAGTTGGACGGCAGTCCGAGTAGGGTCATCGGGTAGAGAGAACAATGAAAAGGATCGGCGTGTAGTCAAGGAGGAATTTTGTGACACAGAGGACTGTACCAAATCGAACAAACAAGAAGCTTTTATCTCAGATCAAGAACTTGAAACAAATAGAAATAACTTGATCTCGGATCGCTATGCCTCCATACCAAATTGATGCAACAAGAGGTCTGAAAGAGTGTCATAATCGCCAAAGATACAAGAGGATCCCAGAAAACACATGAAACAACTGATCACCACAACCAGAGAGTGATCTGAGGTCCCATATCCATCGCACGATCAAGAGTGGTCCAAACGGAATGTGCCACCAGTTAACGGAGCACAGATAATGTCGCTTATTTTACCCGTATAGCTTCAGTTAGACTTTGGCTCTCCCCATCCCTTCTTCGGGGCGGCGCTTACACTTTACTAGGCACCTCCTACACTCATACATCCAAATGTCTTTCTGACTGACTCGCCATGTGTAAGCAAACTTTCTCTACCGCTGGATATTTTGCTAGCAGAGATTTGTTTTATTTATACTTTGAAGTCAGATTAAGGGCCGTTTATTTATAAGTTAGCCCACAACCCCGACCGCAATTTAGAAATCGTCCCGAACTCCCTAAAGACTGCTTCTAAAGGTTTTGGGTAAAGGTCCGTGTGGCAAAACACTCGGGCTCTGTATTTCCTCGGGATATGAACTACTTTTCTGCTCCTAGGTTTGTTTCACTCGTGGACTTTACCCCCAGCCGCCCTCGTGTTTCGACATGCCTCAATGGCGAAATTCTTACGTGTTTTGACATGCCCATTTTTTTTCTGAAATTTTTGTAGGTAGGCGCAAGCGAGGCCGACTGGTTAGCTGGGTGGAGAAGGCCAGTCTGGAGTGCATCAAACGGCTTCTAGAGATCACTGAGAGGGAGCGCAACCACGAGCTCCTCTTATCTATGAAGAACTTGGCTGAATCGAGCCACCCTTCCCTTACATAGTCCTCAAGATGAGTCTAAAACTCATCTAATTTTAAGCCCATTTTCATGAATATTTTGCTGTTTAAAGCCCAATTTCAATGCAAAATTATGGAGAATTCACCAAATTTGTGTTTTGGTGAATTTAGAGAAAAGAAGCTGAAAAGCAAGAAAAAGTAGCAAATGAGGCTAAATATAGAGCAGCAACAAATTTGGCTAAGGCAGGAAGCGGCTATTGTCATGACAAAACGAAAAATTGTAGCGACAAAGAAATGAGCAATGGCTAGAGGATTATCGCGACAACAGATTCTCTGTCGCAACAAAGATTCAGTAGAATTCCTTTGTAAACAAAAGAATTGTGTCATGACATTTTATTGTTTGTCATGATAATAATACTAGGTAAAGACAATTGAATTTATGTTGCGATTATAAGAATTTGGCGTCAGCGATAATATCAAGAGAATCGCTCGGGAATTCTCGCAGAACTGGCTATGGCTATGAAGAAACTTTGTCACATAATCATACAAGCGCCATTAATGGTTATCAATTGAAATTTTGTTGCAACAATAGAAATTTTGTCACAACAATAGAAAGGCAACAGAATATGTTGCAACAATTTAACAGCCTAGAAGACCAATGAAGAATGTCGCGACATTTCACACCTATGTCGCGACATATTTTTTAGAAGAGCCCCTGGAAGAGAACTGCAAAATGTCGCAACATTTTCAAAGTCTGTCGCGACACAGTTAGAGTAGAAGAGTGAAAAGTATGTCGCGACACTTGAAATTTATGTCGCGACATAAACCAAGCTAAAGGCTTCGAAGTATGTCGCGACATAAGACAAAGCTAAAGGCTGAGAACTATGTCGCAACATAGAAATTGTTTGTCTTGACATTAAAAAATTGCAGAAGGAAGAAATTGTTTACATAAAACCAACAAATGTCATGACAAAACATAAAAAGTGGAGAAATGGAAAATAATGAAGAAATGTTGCGACACAAGCCACTTACACAAAGCCATAACAGAGCTCGCGACAAAACGACAAGAGCAGGTCGCTGTACATAGACCAGCAAATGTCGCTACAAAGACTCCATGGTGTCGCGACATAGGATAGTAATGTCGCGACAAAAAAGGTAAATGGGCCTGCACTAAAACCCACGTCATCTACCTTGATTTTTGGGCCAACATCATTTATTGGGGCTATAAATAACAAGCCTTAGCGCATAGAGAGAAGATAGATAAAAAACGACTGAGGAGCCGCCATTAGAAGTAGCTACAATAGCAGTTAGGTTTTTTTTTTTGCATTTTTTTATTTTCATTTCTTCTTGTATTTCTTTTGTTTTTCCCTATTCTTAGAACTAGAATAAGGGATATGAGTTGTAATTTTGAGCTGAGATAAATGAATATTTAGTTCCATTTATGTCTGAACTTTAAGGTTTTCTAGAAAGTTTATGGAATTCTCCTACTATTCAGTTTGATTGTAGTTTCAGTGAATTGTCCTGATCAGCTAGTCATTGATAGTTGTAGTCTAGTTATGGAAGGCTAAGCTCTTGCTGGGAAGGGGCTAGGTGTTTTGGTTATGAGTTGTAGCATTTAAATGATTGTTTTGGGTTTTGAGAACTGGATTGATTTAATCGGTATTGTTTGTGTAGTGAATTGTTCTTAATATTAGTAGCTCGTACCCAAAAAAGGGTTACATCTTTCTCTGATTTCCAGGAGGCCCTCCGAGCGATTACGTAGATGGAGATTCCCCGAGAGCATAGAGCGCCATTTAGTATGCCAGACTAATATTATAGAACTAATGAATCCTAATGATTACTCGATAGATCACTAATCTTACTCACAGGAGGATTAGCCGATGTGATGTATCGCCTAATGCTCTCGAGGTGTCATCTCAGTTCGGTAGAACAATCTCGATCCCGTGTTAGCTAAAATTCTAATTAAGGAGAGGGAGAATTCTGCTCAACTTACAGATTGTGGTATCGATTACTTTGAAGGACACTTGTGTTATTCTGTCTATGGGGGCAAGCAGACTTCGGTTATAAGAAATGATTGTGAAGTATTGAAAAATAAAAACGATCAGATCTTTAAAAGGGTCAAATTATTACAAGCAGAGCTTGTTAGGGGCAAACATTTCGTTCTCGCTAACCTTTTGAAGTAGATCATGGGTAGCTCTTCACAAGCGGGTCACGATCAAGAGCCCCAAGCCGAGACCGGTCAAGGAGCCCTGGTTAGTTCAAAGTCTACCCCCAAGGGGCGGAGAAGAAGAAGAGAAAGCAAGTGCAAAGAATGTTGCTAGATTAGATCAAGGTCGCGACACGTAGATTAGGAGGTTTTGTGGATCCAATCTCTAGTGAGTCGACCGAGAAGTGGGAGGGTGATATGTTTAGCCTCGCCACTAGATTTTCGCACGGATGCACAAAGCCGCTGCGACTCAAGGGGAAGCTATACTCTAAATTAAGCATTAGGGGAGCGCCAAAATAGCCTAGTCTCATGAAGACACTCAAAAAGAGCCCTGACAGCTTATTGTTGTGCACTCTCCAAAATAAGTTTCACCGCCTTGCCAAGATTGAAGGGTGCCGCCAGATTCGCCCAAAGAGGCTTCAGGCATCGCTGAGGATAGCCTCTCTTCGAGGACCTCCTAACTCGATCAAGCTTATAGTTTAGGCCTCACAAGCAGAGATAATCATCGGGTCACGCCGCAAAGGATGGTCCAATCTCGCAATTCCTGGCGCCTCGTAAAGCAAGGCTACTTGACAGGCTGATGCTGGGCTCATATGTTAAGACAATGGAGTGGGGCTGTATTTCGGTGGACACTTTGGCTCCTGGTTCAGATGAAGCCAGGTCAATTATTGACCTTTGGAACCCCTTCAACAAGAGGGACTCTTATGACACACATATAGGCGAACTCTACCCCAATCTCCTTCGAATACCAGTGGTAGCTCTTGTTGAGGAGTATTCCATTCCCTTCCCTGGCTACATGGATAAGAAATCCTACCAACGTGTGGCTAAGGATGAGATGTTTATTCGCAACCACGACTTTGACAAGACAGCTTCAAATTAGTATGGCTAGACTTCTAAATGTTCGAAAGCGGGTTTTATGTTATGATTCCTCAATAATTTCCTTGTGTCGCTACCACTATTTGGAACATGGCGCTCCAAAGATAGGAGCCTCACCATAGGCCGGGGATGCCGAGAAGTCGTGGCTTGCACGCCACGGCTATTTCCAAGCACCGTGGCTCATAGATGACGTCTCGGTCAAGACCAGCCAGTTTAAGACCGGGAGCGGGAGGCTAAGGCCTGTACAAGGAAGACTGCGAGTGTGGAGAAGGAGATGGATGAAGCCAAAGAAGAGGCGTGGTACACCCGATTATCTGTAATCGAGGCGAGTGATGCGAAGGCCTTGGCGAAGGACAAATCGGGCTAAAGGTTCAAGATGCACCGGGCGGTCACAGAGAGCCACACAAGGCCGGTAGGTCGGTGGCCGCCTTCTTTGAGGTTGAAAGAACTTCACTCCTTTTGGAGATCGAGGCGGCCAAGGATGAAGTGTCTTCTCTCCACTCTCAGGCGGGCAAGGACAAAGAGCTCCACGAGGAGGACTACCGTAAGGCCTTGAGCTAAATTCGTCTACCCAAGAGTGTGTCATGTCAAACACAATGATCTATGGAGACTGAGCCGTGAGGTTCTAGATGGCATGCCCGAATCCTCCAACCTGCTTCTTTTAGAGATGAACCCCAGGTGCTCGTCGGTTTGAGCACCTACTAAGGCCACATCAAATCGAGGCAGAGCAAAAGCAAATGGTAGAAGGCAAGAGCTGCAGAGGAGCGCCCCAAGTGAGGACTCTGCTAAAACATCTTAAGTTCTCCTTTTCCACTTTTTTTTTTTTTTTTTTTTTGTAATTGCAAATTCTGCCTACTAGAACTTATTGTATTTTGAAAGTGCCAACGGGCTATGATCCACTTCTGGTCTTTTGAAAGTGCCAGCAGGCTATGAGCCACATCTAATCTATTGAAAGTGCTAGCAGGCTATGAGCCACTTTTGGTCTTTTGAAATAGGGGTTATTCCAAGAATTGAAAGAAAATTATTTAAAGGAAGTTTTATTGATATTACCTTTTAAAGAAAAATTTACTGATAATATTCCAAGGATTGAAAGAAAATACTTTAACAGAAATTTTACTGATAACACCTTTAAAGAAGACTTTATTGATAATACCTTTTAAGATGCATTTCATTCCACATCCTAGGCACTGGAATCCCGTCTAGTTTATTTAAAGTGTATGATCCGGCTGCTCCCACTCTTACTATCGTGTATGGCCCCTCCTAATTTGATTGGAATTTTCCAGCCGCTAGGTCAGCCATGTTTTCAAAGACCCGTCTCAAGACTAGGTCTCCGACTCGGAATATACGTTGTTTTACACTCCTATTATATTGGTTTGTCATTCTTTGTTGGTATGATGCTATACGTACAGCTACAGCTTCACGGAGCTCGTATGTCATATCTAAGTCTTCGTAAGGTCAGACATTCTCCTTCTCAGTGGATTTCCGTCAAGTGCGGGCACTCGAATTCTCAGAGGAATTATGGTCTCTATTCCATAGAGGAGGGCGAATGGTGACACTACAATTGGCTTCTCGCTGGTTGTTCTATAGGAAGAAAGAACTCTGGGTAGCTCTTCTACCCACTTTCCCTTAGCCGAATGTAGATGCTTTTTCAGAGTTGTCAAGAGGGTTTTGTTAGATGCCTCTGCCTAGCCATTGCTCTGTGGGTACCGTGGGGTTGAGTACAACCTTCTGCTTTTCAACTCATGGCAAAACTTTCTATAGACCCTGCTATCAAACTATGGTCCATTATCAGTTATGATCGACTAAGGTATTCCGAACCGATAGACAATATTCTTCCACATAAATTGGATGGCATCCTTGTCTTTGATGGAGGCGAAGGTTTCAACTTTTATCCACTTGCTAAAATAGTAGGTGGTAACCAATAATAACTTCTTCTAAGCTGGGGCGGTAAGTAGTGGTCCAACTATATCGATCCCCATTAAGCAAAGGGCTAAGGGCTGGTGATGGTGGTTAGATCTTGAGCTGGCACTCTTGAGATGAAGGCTTGTCGTTGGTAGCAATTGCACTTTCTAATGTAGGTGATCAGACTGGCTTCCTCATGGTTGGCCAATAACAACCTTGCTTATGGGCCCTGTGAGCCAAAGTTCTACCACTTGGATGGTTTCCACATATTCTTTCATGGAGTTTGCCAATACACACCGTCGCCGCACGCGAGACACTTCGAGATACGGCCCGTCTAGGAGACCGCTTATACTATCGCCATTCACGCGGAGAATCTAGCCTCTGGACTCGAATCTTGTAAGCTTCAATCCTATTATCTAAAGCAATTCTCCCAAGCTCAAATAGCGCATCATTGGAAAGTCATCCAAGAAGAACAGCTCTGCCTCTTATTTCATTTTACCTAGTCAGGTAGTAATTGAATGATGTCACCAGCATACAAGGAGGAATATCGCTTTTATTAGAGGGACGAGCTACCATCACAAACCATCTACCTTTCATTCAACTTCGATATGCTTAAGCTTCCCAAGATTTAAAACTCTCCAATATCACCGACTGTGACTCAGATACCTAACCATGCACCGGTCTTATGCTTCATATTTCCATTTACCTATCCTACTACAACTGAGAGTCACCGCAGATGAAGAGTATTTTGAACGTACAGATTTTTGTGGTCGATCGCCAAGATTACTTCATATCTGGGCCTCCTCATTATTAAACGGGGAAGTCTAGCCAGTGGCCCGTCTATCCTTCTCTGGGGCTTTAGCCGCAAGTCAACCCAACCCCGCTTTGTGAGAAGGCCATCCATTAAGGATCCACTAGCTCAACGTCACCTTAAACCCACATCTCACAGTAGTTTTGCTAAAAAATCCACCAATATTTGTCCCTTTAATGCCAAGCGAGATTTATTTTGAATATCAAATTCACTTAGTTCAATCGCCCACCGGGCCATCCTTCCTAATAGGCCAGGCTTGTATAGGTGCCTTTCCGCAAAGGGAGATCGCTAGCGTGATGATAGGGTGTGCCCGGGAGAGCAGGGCGAAGCTTCAAATTTCGCCACACAGGGTGAGTTTTTCTTGTTCAAGACGAGTATAACAGTTTCGTCTAAATAGAGATTTTTCTACGAAGAATATTGGCTTCTCGCTTGGTTTTCATCTCTTGAACATAGCTGCACTTATCGAGCTCAACAATCATGAAAGATAGAGTTATCGTCGCCTCGGGCCAGCCACTGGAGGTTCGGTAAGATATTGTTTGATCACCACGAAAGCTTGGTCTCATTCTTCATTCCATTCGGCCCTTTTGGCTCCCCTTAGAGTGATAAAAAAAATGGTTTTAATTGGTCTATGAAATGGGATATGAACTGCCCGAGAGCTACCAACCGGCTAGTTAGT